>MVGT01003810.1:55654-82981 GCA_002174775.1 Macleaya cordata
CAATCTAACCACCTATGGTACTTAGTGTTCTAAGTCACTTACCATCCTAGGATGTCTTCCGGTGGTGAGTTGAGTTCTTCGGAGCCTTTGTAGATTTCTTCTCTTTCAACCGAAGTGAACCGAGACTCACTAGACTCTAACTCAAGTTACATTGACCATCTTGAGTTTACTTTTGACACGAAATTCGACAAACATAAAACATGGACCTTTCATACTTCGACGAAGCCCATAACAAGATAGGCAGAGGGATAGGAGTAATGTTAGTATCGCCTGATGGAGTCAGAACACCCATTGCCATCAGAATGGGGTTCCCTTGCACAAACAATATAGCAGAGTATGAGGCTTGCATTGCTGGTTTGAAGGTGGCCCTTGCCTTATCATTCAAAAGATTAATGGTTTATGGAGACTCTCTCCTGATCATCAAGCAAGTTCAGGTGAGTGGAAGCCGAAGAACGAACAGTTGGTTCCCTATCATGAATATCTCTTAAAATTGGTCGACGAGTTCGATGAAGTCGAATTCCACCATGTGTTCAGGAATAAAAACTACTGTGCGAATGCTTTAGCAGTGTTATCATCCTGACTAACTATCCCGAAAGGAGATACAGTTCGACCAATTGAGGTAATCCAGAGAGATGAACCCACATATTGCTACCAAGTGCAAGAGTTTGAAGGAGAAGAGCCCAGTGAGCCATGGTATGCCGAGATCAAGAGGTTCTTGGAAACACAGGAGTATCCAGAAGGTGCAACCAAGGGAGACCGAAGGTTCATTAGGTCATGGGCCTCAGGGTTTGCTTTATGTGTAGGTCATATATTCAAAAGATCCTTTGATAATACACTCCTGAGATGTGTGGACGAAGATGAAGCTTTGAATATTCTGGAAAAAGTCCATGCAGGAGTATGTGGCCCGCACATGAGTGGGCGAATGTTGGCTAAGAAAATCCACAAGTATTAGTACTACTGGCGGACAATGGATATTGACTGCGAAAAGTTTGTCAGGAAATGTCATAAATGTCAAATACACGGAGATCTTATCCATGTTCCCCCATCAGAACTAAATTGTCTGGCATCCCCTTGGTTTTTTTCCATGGGGGGAATTGATGTGATAGGCAAGATACACCCATCTTCATCAAATGGACATAACCACATTATTGTAGTTATCGATTATTTTAGTAAATGGGTAGAAGCGATCTCATGTAAGAGCGTCAAGTCTGCCCCCACCACAAGGTTCATCCAGAATCAGATCATTTGTAGATATGGGGTGCCACATGAAGTCATCTCTGATAATGGTCCGAATTTCATTGGATCGGAGGTACGCAACTTGTTAGATAAGTACAGGATCCAGCACCATAACTCGTCGCCACACAGGCCGCAGACTAATGGAGTAGTGGAGGCTGCCAACAAGACGTTAGTCAGAATCTTAAAGAAGATGACTGTGACATATAAGGACTGGAGTGACAAGTTACCTTATGCATTATGGGCTTACCGCATGTCCATTCGGATGCCAACAGGGGCAACACCATTCTCTCTTGTGTATGGAATGGAGGCCGTAGTCCCGATCAAAATTGAAATCCCGACTCTCAGAGTTCTGAGGGAAGGAACGGAAGATGAAGCTGATTGGATTCAGTCCAGAGTAGATGCTTTAAACTGCATTGATGAGAAGAGAATAGATGCAGCATGTCATGCACAGGCTTACCAACAGAGGATATCTCGTAGCTTCAACAAGAAAGTCCGGCTAAGGAATTTGAACGTAGGGGATCTTGTCCTTAAAGAAATTAAGTCCGTGGATCATTCTGACGCAAGGTGCAAATTCAAGCCAAATTGGGAAGGTCCCTATATCATTAAGAACATCTTCCCAGGGATGGCAGTCCAATTGACAGATCTCGATGGGATAAATCACCAGAGGCCTACAAATGCGGACCAACTCAAGAAGTACTACGCTTGAGGTAGGTGCTCAACTCTTAGACTAGGGGCAAGTGAAGCCGACAGAGGTTCAAAAATGAGGCATTTCTTTAGCCGATATCTAAAACCCAGAAAAAGCCTAGGTGAAACTTCATTTCTGCTAGAAAATGAGTTTTCATCCTTAAACCTTTTTCTTGTACATAGAAAATAACCCCCTCTCCAAACCTGAGAGTTTATCTTCCTTCTTGTATATATATTTCCGCCCAAGGGGCAACCAATATCAAAAAAATCCAAAAAAATCAAATATCTGAAAAACCCCAAAAAAATCAATATTCCAAAAATCGAAAAAAATTCAAATACTCAAAATCCCAAAAAGAAATTGAATATTCCAAAGAATCTCAAAAAAATAAAAAATCCAAAAAAAAATAGAAAAACCTAAAAATCAAAAGCAATAAATTGTCTTATGAGCCCTAAGTTAAACAAGGAGCAGAAATAAAGAAAGGAGAAAATCCTTAGAAAAGTCAGACTCATCAATTCTTTGAGCCTTTACCCGTTTTTCCTACCCAACCTAAGCCACGCTACAACCTAAAAGACCTCATGGACCCTATGAGCGACACAAGTCTTTGGTCGAGGAGAAAGGTGGTATACTTTTAAAAAATGAAGAAGGTAAAAAATTCAAGAATAGAAATCATAGTCTGAAGAATAAAAACTTGAGAAAATTTGATCCACATTTGTGAGCCTTGAAGTGCATAGGCCCTCGGTGTCAGAGGAGTAATCGGCAAGCACAACTAAGTGAGTACGCTACGACAAGGGTAAGCCCCTAAGTAGTATTTGTCCCAGAGAAGAAAGAAGCTCTCCGACAGTAATGACGTCAGTGGCAAGCTCAAAATCTCTAGATGAGTTGGTAATCGTCGGATCCAACGAGCGAAGTCAGGAAGGTAGAAGGTGAAGCGAGACAAGGTTAACCCAAGGAAATGGCAACCTATCAGCGTGACCCTGGCTATTTAGACAAATATTCATGAGTNTAGTATATGTTGATGAAATCATGATGTAATGAAGGATTTAATGTTAAGATGAAATTTATGCATGGTCTTGATGATAAATTGGTGTAAATACTAATTTGATGTTTATGTTATATTATTTAGCATGAAATACATGGATGTAGATTTTTATATGAGAAGATGTTTTTACATGCATGTATGTATGTGTAATATGGACCGTGTTTAAATGGATGTAAATCTTAACTCTAAATGCTTTTATGATGAATGCTCCATAACCATGATATATGGATGATATGGATGAAATATGTGATGATATGGTCTCTTTTGATTTTACATGAAACATGGTGTGTTTCTTTTAATATGAGAATAAATATTATCATGTTGTCATATGATATAATGTGAGCATATCATTGATAAAGCTTAGATTGATGATGATTTCATGTTATTTCCCTTGATCCTCATGCTTTTTAGATGAATTGTGGCATAATAAGCATTATGAACGGTTTGGATCGTGCAAATTCATGTTAGTTTTAAAGATTGAAGCTATTTTTGCTCTCTTTTTACTAATGCATGAATGTAGAGTTTAGATCCTTATTATTGAGAAAGAAATCTCCATGATGTGAGTTTTGTCATTATATGTTGGTATCTTCTTGATTAGCATGAAATTTGTTGAGAAGCATGTCTTTAGTCTCTCATTGAAAGAGAGCAAAAAGTGAATGGTTTAATGTTAATAAGTTAGCATTTGCCTTGATCTTTATGATGATCATATAGTTTTCGACATGATGAACGGTGTGGATCGTTGAAATTCATTTGAGGATTAAAATTTGAGGCTCCATTTGCTCTCTTTTTGTTACATGCTTGCTTCCATGCATAGTATGCGTGATTTCATACTTATGATTTCATCGGCATTGTTAGTGTAATTTGGTTTTATTCGATATGTTTATCGTGCTCACATTCATCTTCGTGTTTAAAGCTTTAACATCGTGAGCGAGGAGGCAGGTTACTTCATTTTATTTGTTTATCAATTTCGAGTAGTTAGTAGCCTTGTTTTTCATGTTTTAACTGCTTTGAAAGCTTTAAGTCGAAAAACGAATAAACTTTGCAATAAGATAATTTCAGGTTTTTAGGTCCATTCTCTTGTGAAGGGCCCATGGGCGCATCCCCCATTTTGGGCCTTAGGGCCCATTTCTCCTCTTTTGTAAGCCTCAGTGCCTACACTCCTCCTTTTGGGCTCAAAACCCTTTTTATTGGTGTAGGTCCAAAGGCCCACCCCTTTTGTCGGACCCATCGCTCCAACTCTTTCTTGCGGGCACATAGCCCATTTCATCTTTCAGGCCGTAAGAGCCTTATCCTTTCTCTTGGATTTTAGGATCCATGTCTATCCCTATCGAACTTAAGGGCTCGATAGATCGCCAAACCTTAAAAACAGATAATAATAGAGATTAAGGTCTCTAGTTTAGTTCCCCTCTAGGGTTAAGGCTTGGTGCTTTAGATTCCTAGGTTGCATTAGCCTAGGGTTTCGTGTTATTTTCNAGCGGAGATCCTATGAGGATAAATTTAGGATGCTAGGGGCATGCCATGCATAACCCTGATTTAGGCATCTGAGGAAAAAATCTCCAAAAGGCGAGTGAGGTTTACAAAGTACCTTTTCTTGTTTCATCATTTTTCTCGAAAAAAGATTTTTTTAGAATAAAATAAGTTTTGTTTTCAGAAACTTTGTCCGGCGGGAGGCTTATGAGGATAAATCTAGGATGCTACGGGCATGTGTTGCATGGCTTTGGTTTAGGCGTCTGAGGCAAAGTCCCAAAAGATAAATGCATATTCATAACAAACTTAGGAGTTAACACAAGGAGTTGATATCATAACAACAATAAAAAAAGAAAAAAGTTAGGAATAAGCGTAGCATATCACAAGGCTAGTCCGGCGATGGGGAAAAGGAATCTCAACCCTCAGCCACGGCGCCGAGTTTGACGTCTCCTCCAGTCTTCTGTAGAGTCCGAGCTAGTGGAGCCAATGGAAGCCGATTGGAGTGAATCAGAGTCGGCTCCTATCTGAAAACGAGCAAGTTCTCCCTGAATATGAAGGAGTTCAGAACTCACACGGTTCATCTCACCCTACAATTGACTGTACCTAGACTGCCAGAGCTCTACCCCGCTTCGGTAATGGTTTGCTTCGAACTGGTAATGATTGGCCTCTCATCGGAAAGCATTAGCCTCTTACTCATAGCGTGCCGACTCCTCGGTCATAGCTACAAGTTGCCTCTGCAAGCCATCGGCCCGTTGAACCCAACCGGTGCAAAAATTCTGCACCGTCTGCAAAATAGCAGGTTACATTTGCAAAAGGAAAGTACTGGGATATCAAGATCTAGAAGCAAGGAAACTTACCAGTGGAAAGTTCAGATGAAGGGGAAGTCCAGGAACGCCGAACTCCAGTTGAGGAATGGGAATCTTACAGGGCACCGGATCATTCGGCAAAGGTACTAAAAATTCCCAGGGTAGAAGCTCTCCAGGGTCGAAGACTGAGCTGTTGAAATTTGACGTCCCAGTCTCTCTAGTAAAAGTGGGAAGAGCAATAGCTTATGCACCCTATAAAGAAGTCGTGCAGGGTTAGTCCTCAAAACAAGGAGTCAAGGAAAGTGCAGTAAATAATGAACTTACCGGAAGATGCTGCAGCTTCTGAGGACCAATGATCGTCAGACCGGCGCACTCATATGCAGGCGGCAATAGATAACCCAGAGAAGTCCTACTCCAGAAGGCAAAATAATCTGCGACGAGTTCTACAGTGTCGCACCAGGAAGCAGGTTGGTCGGCAATGATATCATCCATCTCAACAGCTAAGCTCCTTGAATGGCAACAGGGCTTAGGTGGGGGAAGTCTTCACACGAACAGAGGATAACCAACTTGAGAGGCACACCGATCCCCCAAATACCACGCACGGAAGTTTGGCCCTCGGAGCAGGAAGCGCGATGTAGTGAGCGCTTAAGCTTTACTAAGAATGTCAGGATCGGATGGCTGCAAGGCTCCCCATGCATCCCAGGGAATCTGCAAAATAGAAAATGACATGAGTTGTATACAATCAAGAGAAAAGGATTGGTTCAATTGGATACTCACCGTTTCTCTTGTAGAGGACTCCAGGGTATTTCGAAATAATACCAATTTATGAGAAACCCGCCCATGCTGTGACACAATCTTAGACGCGTCCTTCCAACGAGCCATCCGTGGGAATGGGTGATCTTCACTGGTAGAAGCTAAGGCAGGAGCCCCGGAGGTGAAGTATTCATAGTACCAAACCTGTAGATGCAAAAATAAAACATTGCCAAGAAAAGAGCAACGGATTTGAAAAGCATACTACGCAGCGGAAGGGCTGGACTTACCGAGAGGACGGGCCAAATCCCACAGACTGAATTAAACTCAGAACGGGACGTGCGCCCCATGTGAATGTACAAGTATGACATGATGGACCCTCCCCAATCGTATTTGTCAAGCCGTGCCAACTCCTCAAGTACCGCTAAGTAACCTATGCGGAACCTCGAGTCGGTGGTACTGAAAAACACACTGCCCATCACGAAGAATATGAAAGCTCGAGCGATGCAATCAAGCTCGATGTCCGTGTCGTCTAAATCAGATCCACTGAAGAAGGCATATAGTCGGCACAGATCCAAGGAATATGCATCACTCCGGAAAGATGGGTGATAACGTCTCCCCAGAAGACGCTCCAAGTCCTCGTGGCAATAAGTAGACGTCCAAAGAAGAGTGGCTCCGTGTCCGACTCGTATTCCCGTAATCATGACAAAATCTAGGGGAGTCAGTCCTAATTCACCCTCAGGGTGGTGGAAATTGTTGGTATCATCCCACCAACGCTCTAATAGGGCAAGCACAGCTTGTTTGTCATGATGCTTGCAGAGGGAATCCAAAAAATCGGCAAACCCGGCCAGTTGCACGTAGGCATATATCCGGGGGCATTCCTTTATGATCGCCCACCAACTGAGGAGGTCCTTTATGCGACCTCTAAAGTGGAAAGAGTTATGTGTGTAAAGCTGAAAATGGGCGGTGTAAGCAAACCGATGGCAATTGTTTCAGGTTGAGCAGGTTAAACAAATATTCATGATTCAAGATTCAAACATGCATAGTATTAACTGAAGATGTCAAGATGAATCCAAATTCTAATTCCATGGCATGCAAATCCAATATGTCAAGCTACCTTAGCAGAGAATGATGTCAAAAGTCGAAGAAAATAGTGGGAAGAGATTCTTACCTTAAAACGCTTCAAGCGCATCGAGAGATGGTTTTCCACATTGGTTAAGACACCAACGTCGCGTGACTCCCGCTTCCCCTCGGGCAAACCTCTGTCGGATAAATCATAAGTGAGATAAGCGTCGGAGTGTCCCATAATGAAAGGACGATCAAGGGGCACCCACCAGAAGGCACTCCCATAAGTGGCAAAGGGCACTCACAAAAGGGCAACCAAGGGGNGGGCACGTCCTATATATTGGACGTGATCCTGTCGTGAGACTCACACCTATGGGTGTTATGAGTCTGTCTTTTCTCTGGGCACGTCTCACATCAGACGTGATCCCTTTTCCGGGCACGTGTCCTGATCACGTAATCCCTCTGGAGGTTCACATCTACAGATGCTATGAACCCTTTCGTCTTTTGGGCATATCCTATGTTGGATGTGATCCCGTTGTGAGATTGACACCTAAGGGTGTTATGAATCTACTTTTTCTCTGGGCACGTCTTATATCAGACGTGATCCCTTTTCGGGCACGTGTTCTGATCACGTGATCCCTCTTGAGGTTCACATCTACGGATGCTCTGAACCCTTCTCTTTTTTTGGGCATGCGACTATCATGCATGATCCTTCTTGGGCACGTTTTTCGTTGAACGTGATCCATGTTTTATGCGGACACGTGTATATAACACGTGATTCCATTTTGGCGTATGTCTAAGGACATATTCGCCCCTTTTGTGAGAATCGCGTTCAAGAACGTGACTTCTCTGTTTGGGCGACATACGTACAACGTGTGAATCTCTTGAGTTTCGTGTTCAAGGACATGACTATCTCTCTTCGGCGCATGTGGCATACTGCATATGATCGCCTCAGTGTATGGTGTATACAGCACCATGTCACATACTTGAGTGTACGTGTATATTTTATACGTATCATACCCTTTGCTTATGCGTGGATATAGAGCACATCCACGTCACCTTGTTTTTTCACACGAGCCTACTGATGGCGCATGTCGCTTTCTTTTGCTGCATTCAACCAGATAAGTGTATACATTTTTTTGGCCCTGAAACTACCTATCTTGACACGTAGATTGAGGGGGCTTATTCTTTATTCATTTATTTATTTATTTAGTGCAGTTGTTGTTTATATATAGCATTATTTAGTTTTAATCATTTATCCCCTAAAAAAACTTTTAATCGCGAAGTAGAGGCCGTCCTTGTGGACGGGCGGTTGTTAGGTGCCTAACACCTTCCCAACCGTACCTTGATCCCCTTATCCATTTCTCTGACCACAGACCTTCATTTGGATTATCACCATGGTTTTTTTTGGAAAACTAGTTTTAGGGTGATTTTTCAAAATCTTGGGTCCTGATTCCCATAAATCAGGTGGCGACTCCATACCCCTTTCACATTTCTTCACCCCCACGTGGACGAATCATATTTCGCGTTTCCCACGTGTTTATTCTCTCTCTTCTTCGGAGGTAGAGAGAGTGAGTGCGCTGGGAGGTGCTGGATTCTGGCTCCACAGTCTGGCGACTCTGCTGGGGATTATAGGGATCAGACTCGAAAAACGGTTAAATTCTTTTTTTGGGAATAAATGATTATACACTTCTCGAGCTTGCACACACACACTGCACGCACCTATTCATTTGCATTTGCATTTCATATTCTTTGTAATCCTATAGGAAATAGACTGTGGTTGCTGTAGGTCTCGTCTCGATTGGGTGGTCATATGGGAATAACGACCGAAACTCCACACCCTCCGCCTTGTACTAACGACCAGTCTTCGGACTGCGAGGTATATCTTACCGAGGTGACCCAAACCTTTACCCCAAATATAGGGTCTAGCTAAGCCCATCATGCATGTAGTGGTGGTAGATGTATCCCTAGGAGTAACCCAAAGGATTGCATTCATGCCGCACAATTTTCGAGGCATAATTCACAATAGTAGATTTGTGATACTAACTAGTTTTCTCTGTGTTTGCAAAAAATTAAAAAAAAATCTTTTTGCTAAGGGCACATATTTGAGAGTCCTTCTTCATAGATTTACTCTCTTTGAACCCCTGAAAACTCTTCTCTTTTAAGAGCAAGAAAAATAAAAACTTAGAGGGGCGTCCAAGGGCTCTTCTTTCTAGATTAGCCCTCATCACCATCCTCAAAGTAATAGTTTATGTAAGAGCAGAAAATGAAAAGAGGAAGAAAAGAGAATGAGATACTCATGAAGGGTTCTTCTTCTTAGATTGACCCTCTCGAGCCTCTTCCAAAAAAAAAAAGCTCGTTCAAGAGCAAAATATTGTAACGAAGAAGAAATAATCATCTTAATGAAGAGATAGAAGGGTTCATCTCTCTAGATTTACCCTCCCACCTCCCTCAAACCATTTAGCTCATTCAGGAGCAAAAGATGAATATTCTTTACGAGAATTGTCTAGAGGATTCTTCTGCTATAGAATTACTCTTTTAAGTCCCTCAAAAATTTAACGCTCGACTAGGAGCAAAATATTCTACAACCACTGTGTGAATTATATTTCAAAATCGGTCTGAGAGTTCAAAGAACTTTTACACTCTCTCAATTTTAAAAAAATGTACCTCGTAGGTCGCACACATGCACTAGATATTCATGTGTCCAATTTTTATAAAAAAATAAAATTTCAAAAATGTACCCTATGGGTCGCACACGTGCGTCAGATGCATGTGTCCAGTTTCCAAACAAATGAATTTTAAAAATGAACCCTATGGGTCGAACACGTTCTCCAAATGCACGTGTCCATTTTCTAAAAAAAATATTTTTCAAAAATGTACCCCGTGGGTCGCACACATGCGTCAGATAAATGTGTCTAGTTTCCAAAAAATGAATTTAAAAATGAACCCTGTGGGTCGAACACGTTCTCCAGATGCACGTGTACATTTTCCAAAAAAATTTCAAAAATGTATCCCGTGGGTCGCACACGTGCGTCAGATGCATGTGTCCAGCTTCTAAAAAAATGAATTTTTAAAATGAACCCTGTGGGTCAAATATGTTCTCCAAATGCACGAGTCCATTTTCTAAAAAATTTCAAAAATGTACCCCCTGGGTCGTACACGTGCGTCAGATGCATGTGTCCAGTTTTCGAAAAATAAATTTTAAAAATGAACCCTGCGGGTCGAACACGTTCTCCAGATTCACATGTCCATTCTCCAAAAAATATTTTAAAAAAATGTACCCCGTGGGTCGTACACGTGCGTCAGATGTGCCGTGTCCAATTTCAAAAAATGAATTTTAGAAATATGAATTTTAAAAATGTACCCTGTGGGTCACATACATGCGTCAGATGCATGTGTCTAGTTTCTAAAAAACGAATTTCAAAAACGTACCTCGTAGGTCGTACACGTGCGTCAGATGTGCCGTGTCCAATTTCAAAAAAATGAACCTTGTTGGTCGCACACATGCTCTAGATAGGCACGTGTCCAATTTCAAAAATGTATCTCGTAGGTCGCACACGTGCGCCAGATATGCATATGTCCAATTTCAAAAATGAACCTTGTAGGTCGCACACATGCTCCAGATATCTATGTGTCCAATTTCAAAAATGAACCTCGTAGGTCGCACATGTGCTCCAGATATGCATGTGTCTAGTTTCCAAAAAAATAAATTTCAAAAACGCACCCAGTGGGTCGTACACGTGCGTCAGATGTGCCGTGTCCAATTTCAAAAAAAATGTACCTCATAGGTAGCACTGTGCTCCAGATATGCACGTGTCCAATTTAAAAAAATGTACCTCGTAGGTCGCACATGTGCTCTAGATATGCACGTGTCCAATTTTCAAAACCATTTCGAAAATGTACCTCGTAGGTCGCATACATGCGTCAGATGCATGTGTCCAGTTTTCAAAAACCAATTTAAAAAAATCCACCCCATAGGTCGCATTCATGTGTCAGGTATACACGTGCCCAATTTCATGAAAAGGAATTTCAAAAAATATACCCTCTGGGTCGTATATACGCACAAAATTTTGCCCTGTCCATTTTTAAAAACTGAATTTCAAAAAAGGTACCTTCCAGGTCACACACGNGCTCACACTAAGGAAGAGGGAGTAGTACTCCAACCGGGGGTTTTCTCACTTTTGCTTGTAAAATCAAAAAGTAAAGAAAATGAAGAAAAAATTGAAGAACACCAAGAATAGGTGGTGAAAAGTGAAAAAAAAACCTAGGATTGGATCTACTTTCTAGAGAGAGAAAGGTGTTTTTCTAGAGAGAGGTTGGAGAAAAAAATCCAAAAGGTTTTTAAGTAGATAATGATAGTTTTCTAAAAAAAAAAGGTTTTTGAAAAACCTCACATTCTCTTTTATAGCCTTTTTCAAAAAAAGGTTTTGAAAAAGGTTTTCTTTTATAGCCTTTTTCAAAAAAAAAAATATAATAGTATATAATGATAGTTTTCTAAAAAAAAAGAGATGTAAGGTTTTTCTTTTAATGTTTTCATTCTAGTTTCTACGTTTTTAAAAAAATAAAAAAATAAATAAAATAAATCTGATTTATTTTTATTTCGTTTTTTTTTAAAAAAAAAATTTGGCCAAAACGCACACTGGCTGTGCGGTTTTGACCAAAACCGCGCACTAAGTGTGCGGTTTCATTTTGGGTCAAAACCGCACACCCAACGTGCAATTTTGAGTCGAGGTCCCTCCACTCTTCTCCTTTTTTTTCGTTGAGACCTCTACGCACTAAGTGTGCGGTTTCTCCTTTATACCTATTTGCGTAGAGGTCCCTCCACTCTTCTCCTTTTTTTTCTTTTTCTTCTCTATTTTCAAAAAAAAAGGAAAGATGTATATTGGTAAACAAAACAAATAATTATCTGTAAATCAGAGACTTCCCCTTCTCTCTTGTCTATTCACCTCTCTCCCTCCAGAGCTTTCATATTTCACCATATGTATAGGGTGTTTCTTGCCATTGTCACTGTCAACTTGAGACATACTTTTGTACTCTCCACAAGTGGAACCGTACCATGCTTTGGGTGTTTTCCTGTCTATTAACTAATTTAAACATCACAATCACTCCATCTTATGGAATTGGTTAATAAAGCCTCACAAAATCCAAAGTGGATGTAGGCAAAGACCTAGTCAAAGTGCTCAACTTTTATTCATTTAAAAAGAGGGAAGAGTACAATCACATGCATGCCACTCTTTGCAGAGGAAAGTACCATCTGCAAGAAAGCTTTGAAGTAGACCTAAAAAAAAAAAACAACTAGGACATCCAGTTGATGGAGTTTTCTTTTCATTTTGCAGGGTACGAATGGTCAATCACTATCTCCACCTTCGTCAACCTCTTCATTGTTGCTACCGTCCGATGCCAAGGTAAAGAGAGTTAAGCGCCAGTCACGATACACTCCCACCCGACTAGGATTTTGCACCGGTAGGATTGGCGGCTCAATCAAAGGTCGCAAATACCAAGAGCGAGCAGTGGCAATAATGATGCGAGAGGTGACAGGAGCAGGACCAAAGAAATGACCGGAAAGATCTGGTACAGGCTGATTAATCCCGTATTGCCTGAGGATGAGAAGCGGGCAGTAAAAGGTCCTCTGTGTGAAGCTCAAGATCGACATGATGTTGTGCCCATATGTGTTCAGAAACTCCAAACGCACGGGCCAATAGTGAAGATGCCAGTAAACAACCCTGTTGGATAGATGCTGCAGCCAACCTACTGTGTCTTCTTATTGACGCTCATGATAGCCACGTTCCCAGTGAACTCGGATCACATTCAAGGTCAATACACGATTCTCGATCGCACCATTGAGCTGCAGGTGCTCCACAAGCCATATCTAGAAAAGAATCAGGAGGCATTAATACCTCACCAGTGATGAAAAGGCCAATGAAAAGAACTTGAAAAGAAGAATACCTGAAGTAAGTAGAGGCTACCTCGGATCTGCCTTGTCTCGGTGTAAGAGTCTAAGCTGTCAAAAAACTCCCTCAAGATGGCAGGCATATAAGCCCGACCCACTCTAGCCTGCTGCAAGACAGCAACCACCGTGGGAGAGACCTTCGTCCGTCTATGTGAAACAGGTACTTGCCTAGAAGTGCAATGCACAATGCCCGACAACGAACCTCAGGATCCTCGTATGGGCGGAAATGACGAACAAGTTTTCAATATGCACCCCATTTGGAAGAAAGAAATGGTCAAGGGAGTGGCGATAGCGCCCGCCCAAAAAACGATTGAAATCTAGTCTGGAAACTCTGCCGGGAGGAGGGGCGAACAGAGGCCCATCAGAAAAAATGCCAAGGATTTTGCTAAATTCCTCGATGGTAGGGCACATGTCGCAGAAACCAAAACGGAAGATATGAAGATCACGGACCCAATACGTGGTCGCCGCTCTCGAAAGATCCATGTCTAAATGAAATCCGACAAGACTGGCAACATGTCCAAGCTGGTGGGATCTAATGAAGGAATTCTCAAAGTCCTCAAGATTATTGACCCAAGCATGAAAGGCCTCCATGACCCTAAAGGAGTGGCAAAAGAAGTAAAAAATTAAGGAAAAGATAGATAAGAAAAGGCTTGCTACCAGGGTGAGAAGTCTTGGGTATTTATAGAGCCTAAGAAGTAGGAGGAACAATAGGTGAAAAGAATTCACCCATGAGAAAACGTAAAGAAAAGGGAATCTTTTTCCTACCATGATAGAGAGATTTATTCATTCATCCCATGAGAATCACGTGAGGGGGGAGGTGAAAAATCTACTCTTACCACCACATCAAGGTACAAAACAAAAGAAGCCAAAGTGAAAAAGTGAAAAATGTGGGGAAGCTCTCTCGATCTTAAAGAAAGTAGATTCGTGAAAGTACACATTTGAAGAGAGAAAGGACAACATCTACACATAAATGGATTAAAGTGACTGTCAGGCCCAGCTAATTAAGCCAAAATCAAGACAGAAAACCGAAGTGTCGAAATAATGGAGTGGTGTAAAAACCCTAGCAATGTGCTCAGATCCCAAGATGATGCACAAGCGAGAGCAAACCCCTCACCATCTGGGTATTTAAAAACTGTTAAAATGGAATTTTCAAAAAGAAAAATGATCTGGTTTTCAAAATATCTCTCAGACCATGTAGAACCCGGCAAAATGCCAAAGAATTGTGGACCACTTCATGCCACACCAGAGCTGGCAGAAGCATGTCCATCGACTGTCTGATCAAGGTCGGCGGTACCGCACAAACCTTCATTCAATTGTAAGGGTCGAACTAGCTCGGAAGCAGACCGACGAAATTCCTGCCCGACTTCGGCTGACTACGAATGGTTAGCCGAATTCATGACCCAGATCATTAGACTTTAGAATTGACCATTCATTTGGTGCACGAAAATCAAGCATCGTCGGCCTCGTCATTCGTCCGCAAGCGGTCTCTGACGAGGAGGGCCATCTGTAGACGCCAAATTTTCGCACACCAGTGAAAAACACCCACATTGGCCCGATCTCGATTTTTGTGCAAAATCTAACAAATATTGGTAATTAAACACCCCCTCCAAATTTCAATTAGAACCGGATCAAGAATGAGAACCAAAGTCTAAGAAATCTTAAATCTAGGATTAGAACCGGTGTAAATTAGGAACCATAGGAAGACCTCTTAGTTCTAGGTCTTTAGTGTGTGACATGTGTTGCATTGGGATTGGCTAGTGCTAGGTTTCAATTTATTTATGTTTGTTAAAAAATCTGATTTTTAAGAAAGACTAGTGGACCCCACTTTAATAAAACTCACACGTTTTTCTTTGTTTTTCTTTTTAAAAAAAAAAAAAAAGAAAATAAGTTGGGCTGCGTCACACATGGGTGACGTGGCAGCCCAAACTGCACATCCAATGTGCGGTTTGGTCCCTACCCCTTTTTTCACCCACTTTTATATGTGGGTCATGTTCACCCACACGTGACCTACGCGTTTTTTTCCTGTTTTAGCCAAATTTGCAAATAAGTCCCTATTTTGTCTTTTTCCAAAATTATTTCTCAGCCCTTGCTTTTCAAAAAAACTCCTCCCAGATCTTATCTCTCCACATCAGACAAGCAATTGCTAGCCACACATTTTAAAGAGATAAGAAGGAATCTTTGGGTTTTGTTCACCCACTGGACACTTGTCCAAAAAGTAGTGGAACACTAGGATTAGCCAATCCTAAGGGCACATGTGTCCTTCTAGAACTTAGGGTTTTTCTATATATAGTTAAGGCTAGACATTTTTGGGAGGGGGAGAAATTTTAGGGTTTACTATCTTTAGTATTGGTTAGAAAATTTCTTTTCTTCTCTCTGGATTTTTGGGTTTTCTTTCTTCTTCAAAAAAAAGTCTTGGTGTGAGAGTTTTTTAGTTTTTGGAGGAGAGAAAAACAGAGAGGGTGATGTTTCTTGGCTTGGGTGAAGAAGAGTTCTTTCTATTTTGGGAGAGATTCTTTAGGGTTTAGAAGATCATCTACCCATTTTTGGTGAGAGAGAGATTTCCTTGATTTTGGTTCTTATTAATTAAAGGAGAAGAGAAATTTTAATTTGGGACGACAAAATCCAACCATTCATTCCAATCAAAGGAGGGCTCTCATGCATGCATCTTGGATCCATGCTTGCTAGGTAAAATCTCTACACCTCATCTCTTGAATTTCATGTTTAATGCACGTAAAGTATGGGATGGCGTATGTTGTGATGTATGGAATGATGTATGTAATGGTGTAGATGATGATGTATGTGATGATGTAGTATATGTTGATGAAATAATGATGTAATGAAGGATTTAATGTTAAGATGAAATTTATGCATGGTCTTGATGATAAATTGGTGTAAATACTAATTTGATGTTTATGTTATATTATTTAGCATGAAATACATGGATGTAGATTTTTATATGAGATGATGTTTTTACATGCATGTATGTACGTGTCATATGGACCATGTTTAAATGGATGTAAATCTTAACTCTAAATGCTTTTATGATGAATGCTCCATAACCATGATATATGGATGATATGGATGAAATATGTGATGATATGGTCTCTTTTGATTTTACATGAAACATGGTGTGTTTCTTTTAATATGAGAATAAATATTATCATGTTGTCATATATGATATAATGTGAGCATATCATTGATGATAATATCATGTGGGTGGAATTCTCCATATGCTTTTGCATTCTTATCTCATAAAAAGAGAGCTAATGAAGCTTAGATTGATGATGATTTCATGTTATTTCCCTTGATCCTCATGCTTTTTAGATGAATTGTGGCATAATAAGCATTATGAATGGTTTGGATCGTGCAAATTCATGTTGGTTTTAAAGATTGAAGCTATTTTTGCTCTCATTTTACTAATGCATGAATGTAGAGTTTAGATCCTTATTATTGAGAAAGAAATCTCCATGATGTGAGTTTTGCCATTAAATGTTGGTGTCTTCTTGATTAGCATGAAATTTATTGAGAAGCATGTCTTTAGTCTCTCATTGAAAGAAAGCAAAAAGTGAATGGTTTAATGTTAATAAGTTAGCATTTGCCTTGATCTTCATGACGATCATATAGTTTTCGACATGATGAACATGATGAACGGTGTGGATCGTTGAAATTCATTTGAGGATTAAAATTTAAGGCTCTATTTGCTCTCTTTTTGTTACATGCTTGCTTCTATGCATAGTATGCTTGATTTCATACTTATGATTTCATCGGCATTGTTAGTGTCATTTGGTTTTATTCGATATGTTTATCGTGCTCACATTCATCTTCGTGTTTAAAGCTTTAACATCGTGAGCGCAGAGGCAGATTACTTCATTTTACTTGTTTATCAATTTCGAGTAGTTAGTAGACTTGTTTTTAATGTTTTAACTGCTTTGATAGCTTTAGATCGAAAAATGAATAAACTTTGCAATAACCTACTTTCGGGTTTTTGGGCCCATTGTCTTGTGAAGGGCCCATGGGCCCATCCCCCATTTTTGGCCTTAGGGCCCATCTCTCCTCTTTTGTAAGCCTCAGTGCCTACACTCCTCCTTTTGGTCTCAAAGCCCTTTTTATGGGTGTGGGTCCAAAGGCCCACCCCTTTTGTCGGACCCATCGCTCCAACTCTTTCTTGCGGGCACATAGCCCATTTCATCTTTCAGGCCGTAAGAGCGTTATCCTTTCTCTTGGATTTTAGGATCCATGTCTCTCCCTATCGAACCTAAAGGCTCAATAGATCGCCAAACCTTAAAAACAAATAATAATAGAGATTAAAGTCTCTAGTTTAGTTCCCCTCTAGGGTTAAGGCTTGGTGCTTTAGATACCTAGGTTGCATTAGCCTAGGGTTTCGTATTATTTTCGAGAGGACTTAGGGTTTCGCATAAGCTGAAATTCCTATTTTACTCTCGCCTTTGTTTTAAATGTTTTGAGGTTTTGAAAGAAAATATTTTTCAAAATTCATCTCATTTAGCTTAGGGTGTCATGCATATAGGGTCAAGATCTTCCTAAAACAGATTAGGGATCTTTAGAAACCCTCGTGCGACATTAGAGCGTAGGGCATGCATACATCGCGTCCTGTCGATGTTCGTTTTCTTCTCGGGCACACGTACATGGTGTGATCCCTTTTCTCGGGCACGTCCTATATATTGGATGTGATCCCGTCGTGAGATTCACACCTATGGGTGTTATAAGTCTGTCTTTTCTCTGGGCACGTCTCACATCAGACGTGATCCCGTCGTGAGATTCACACCTATGGGTGTTATAAGTCTGTCTTTTCTCTGGGCACGTCTCATGTCAGACGTGATCCCTCTCCGGGCATGTGTCCTGATCACGTGATCCATCTCGAGGTTCACATCTACGGATGCTATGAACCCTTTCGTCTTTTGGGCATATCCTATGTTGGATGTGATCCCGTTGTGAGATTCACATCTAAGGGTGTAATGAATCTGCTTTTTCTCTGGGCACGTCTCATATCAGACGTGATCCCTTTTCGGGCATGTGTTCTGATCACGTGATCCCTCTTGAGGTTCACATCTACGGATGCTCTGAACCCTTCTCTTCTTTTGGGCATGCGACTACCGTGCATGATCCTTCTTGGGCACTTTTTTGTTGAGCGTGATCCCTGTTTTATTCGGACATGTGTATATAACACGTGCTTCTATTTTGGCATATGTCTAAGGATATATTCGCCCTTTTTGTGAGAATCGCGTTCAAGAACGTGACTTCTCTGTTTGGGTAACATACGTACAATGTGTGAATCTCTTGAGTTTTGTGTTCAAGGACATGACTCTCTCTTTTCAGCGCACGTGGCATACTGCACGTGATCGCCTCAGTGTATGGTGTATATAGCACCATGTCACATACTTGAGTGTACGTGTACATATTACACATATCACACCTTTTGCTTGTGCGTGGATATAGAGCACATCCACGTCCCCTTGGTTTTTGCACACAATCCTACTAATGGCGCATGTCGCTTTCTTTTGTTGCATTCAGCCAGATGAGTGTATGCATTTTTTCGCCCTAGAACTACCTATCCTGACACGTAGATTTAGGGGGACTTATTCTTTATTCATTTATGTATTTATTTAGTACAGTTGTTATTTATCTATAGCATTATTTAGTTTTAATCATTTATCCCCTAAAAAAACTTTTAATCGCGAAGTAGAGGCCGTCCTTACGGACGAGCGGTTGTTGGGTGCCTAACACCTTCCCAACCCGTACCTTGATCCCCTTATCCATTTCTCTAACCGCAGACCTTCATTTGGATTATCACCATGGTTTTTCTTGGAAAACTAGTTTTAGGGTGATTTTTCAAAATCTTGGGTCCTAATTCCCATAAATCAGGTGGAGACTCCATACCCCTATCATATTTCTTCACCCCCGCGTGGGCGAATCCTATTTCGAGTTTTCCACGTGTTTATTCTATCTCTTCTTCGGAGGTGGAGAGAGTGAGTGCGCTGGGAGTACTGGATTCCGGCTCCGCACACGTCGGCCATTTTAATAGAAATTGTGAACTTAGGGGTATATTCCTAATTTCAATTAAAATGGAGTATATCACAAAAGTAATTAATTTTTTGGGGGTATATCACCAATTGTCTCTAATAAAATTAATAAATTATTTTACTAACTATTCAATGATTTGGTTAACAAAAATTTATTTAATAATCTGGTTAATCGTAATCAAGTCAATGGTGGTCAAGTTATCGATCAATAAATAAAACTTCAACCACGTGAGAATAAGTCAGGCGCATCGAAGGCGCTTTGAGCTTTAGGCATTTTAAATTTGGCGCTCCGACGCTTCGGCTTCCACACTCGCTCCTGCTCCCGCTCCCTCTCCCGCTCCCGCTCAGCTTTCTGGTTACTTAGGTCATGTAGTATATATACAAATATAATGCTAAAGTATCCTGCATAATTTAAAGATCATAATAAACTCATCATCATCATGATCATTATGAACATGAGTTGTGATGGTGATGAATAGTGAATAGTACCCAGAACTTTGGTATAGGGGTGACGCTCTTGCTCTGGAACTTCACGCTCCCACTCCAAAAACAATTTTGAACTAGGGACACATTTTAATTGGCCGCTCTGGCACTCCCGCTCCCGTTTCCGCTCCCACCCCGCTCCACGCTCTGATTACTTAGTGACATCCACGTGTAAACATTTTTTTGGAAATAGGGTTCAATTAGGAGAAACCAATTATTTTGAAAAGGCCAGGTGAAGGGCATTGGTTGATGACTTGTGTCTAATTTGGACCATCCACCAACTATTCAAATTAGGATGATTTAGTGATCACTTTTTCATCGGACATCGATTTCAGTTTGGATAGGTTGGACGGTTGATTGATTTTGGCTTAATTGTAAAGATTTGAGTCTTCGAAGCCGTTTCTTTCAAGCGCTCCCTAACATCTGAAGTTCCTTTCAGTTTTAGAAAACTTTAAAAAGTTTAAGCACAACAAAGGTTGCTACTGAAATTCTTGTTACTATATATATTTATGCTTGGAGATCACTCGCTGCATATATAGATGACGACAGCGAGCAGAAGATCACTTGCCCGAGTGGTTAGAAGCATAGTTTTCAAGGCTTAGGTCATGGTATATATCGAATCCACAACGGGGAATCATCTCTAAAATTGCATTCTAGTTCAAAAAAAAAAAAAACGATGGTGGTGGAGTTGAGAATAACATAGTCCTGCGTTGTGGGTGTTATAGGAGGACCTTCATTAATTAGGAGTACGTATCATGAGTGGCTTCTTAAATGTTTTCTTTTGTTGCATTATCTATTGTCTGTTCACCGGCCAAAGGTTGCAGGGGTAAGAAAGAAGAACTTTGTGTTGGCACTAGCTAGTAACAGGTTTTGCATGCAGCTGGAACCACAACAAGAAAAAAAGGTTTTAGACCACGGTTTTAAACTGTGGTCTATAGCAACATCCTAGTGTGATCTATCTCGGTGTGATTAAAAATACGCATTAAAGACCACAGTCGAAAACTGTGGTCCATACTTCACCTTAGACCACTGTTGTGCGTCAACCAGTGCTTTAAGGCACTATTTAGACTGTTTAGGGCAAACCTTTGTTCTAAACTGTGACATTAAACTACTATTTTATTTTGGACTAAACTGTGGTATTTGCAAAGGCTTAAAACCACATTTTTACATAAAACTGTGGTCTTTAACTTGGCTCAAGCATTCTATATTAGCCTTACCTATTTAAATCGAAACCAGTAGATATTTGAATTGAAATCCAAACCTGTACCCATTGGAATCAAATATGAAAACATTTGAATTCATTTTTGAGTATATTTCATATTCAAAATACAAATATTACAAAAACCCAAAATGTCTTATAATACAGCTTCTTCCCTACCGTATTTAAAAAAAAAAAAAAAACAGTTTTATTTTATATCTATAAATGAAATGAAAAATATATCCTTCCTTCTTGAAAGACCAATCTGAACTGCTGCTATGTATCCTCCTTGACAAGGCCTACACATGTCAAAATAAATAAACACATCAAATTAGTACCCAATCAAAGTATAATATTAAATCCAAAATAAATAAACTAATTAGATCACCCAATCAAAATATAAAATATAATAAGATAAAACACTAGAAAAGAACCAGATGATGTATCATAATCAAAAGGAATCTTATTAAACCTAGTAAACAACTTGAATTAATCAAACAAATCCCAAAACATATGAATTAAACTACATATATGCCATCAATATGCAAAGAATTTTGCAAACTCGCCACACAAAACATTCAAGTATATATCAAAGGAAACATGCAAGTAAGATACATCACCTATAGGTTTAACCTAATGAATTTATCTAAAAAAATAGGTATTTTAAGGAAAATATTTGAACAGATATGCATGGCATGCAGGTTTAGAGAGAGAAAAAAATGTAGAATCTCTGCAATACTGGGAAATAAATGTGCAGACGCTAAATTTTCGCACTCCATCGGCTTATCTCGGGATACATACTAAACGTGGGACCGCATAAAATATGGTCAAAATTTTGACTCGAATTGGCATAGAAATAAGCGAGAAAGTGCCAAAGTGTGAGCGGTGTACACAAATTTGGTATACCTTGCATACAACAAAAGCCAATCACTTTTTTGTCTTATTAAGTTTTAAAATGGGTTCCATTTTGTTATAGTATGGGTGTACCTAATCCATGGTACACCCCCCACCCATTTTACTAAAAACGTTAAAATCAGTGGAAATTGGATGGGTTTGATTTTGTTACAAAATGGGTGTATGAAATTTTGATACACCAAACTCATTTTTTTCTTTCACGTGGGCATCAGGAGAAAAGAAAAAGTTTTTGAAAAACCTTTCAAGTGGGCTAACTTGACCCAACGGCATGTATAAGCTTTTAAAAGGGGGTGGGTAATAACCCACCTCATTTTCTTCTTGGGGCTTTGTTAATTTAGACACTATTTTCATAAGCCTTGTATTTTTTATCCAATGAATAAAAATATTTGTGAATTTAGTCCTTAGTTTTTAAAAAAATCACTAATCTTTACAAATATTCTTTTTCAAAGCTTTGAATCTTATAGTAATATCCCGTCCGAACAAAAAAATTGATTTTTAACCCCTTTAGGAGGAGAATTGGACTTCATCATTTCTGTAAAAGTTGTGCGAAATCAAATTTTCTTCAAAAGTAAGTATAGTGGAGAAAATTCTGAGTTACGAGCTGAAAGTTACATACGAAATACAGTAGCAGCATCAATTTGGGTTATAGCTCAAATTCTCTCTCTTGCAATTACAGGTCTGAACTTGCTAAAATATGTATGGACTTGCTATTGCAGGTCTGAACTTCTAATTAAAGGTTAGGACTTACAATTAAAGGTCTGGACTTGCTATTACAGGTCTGAACTTATAAATTTAGGTATAAATTTGCAATTGCAGTTCTAAACTTTTAATTGTAGGTCTAAACTTGCTAAACCAAATCTTAACTCGCAATTGCAATTCTAAACTTGTTATAACTGGTTTAGACTTGCAATTGCAAGTCTGAACTTGCAATTGTAGGTTTGAACTTGCTAAACAAGGTCTAGACTTCCAATTACAAGTCTAAACTTGCTAAAAAAGGTTTGAACTTACAATTGCAATTCTAAACGTACAATTGGAAGGGTATGGACTTACAATTGCAGGTATGAACTTGCAATTGCAAGTATGAACTTGCTAAAGTAGGTCTAAGCTTACAATTGAAAGTCTGAACTTGCAAAAGTTAGTTTGAAGTTGCAATTGCTATTCTGAACTTACAATTGAAAGTCTGAACTTGCTAAAGCAGGTCTGGACTTGTAGTTGCAAGTTTAAACTTGTAAAAGCAAGTTTGAACTTATAATTGCAGGCATAAACTTGCTAAAGTAAGTCTGAGCTAACATGATTTAAAAGTTCAAACTTGCATTAAAACTCTAAAAAATAGATTTTAATAAAAAATACATGATTTACAAGTTCAAACTTGCATTAAAAATCACTAAATTTTAATCCAATCTAACATTATTTGCAAGTTTAAACTTGCAAAAAATAGTTTTTAATCCAAAAAAAATGATTTGCAAGTTCAAACTTGCATTAAAACTCTAAAAAATATATTTTAATAAAAATACATTATTTGCAAGTTCAAACTTGCATTTGTAAGTTTAAACTTGCATTAAAATTAAGAAAACAAATTTCAATCTAAACTAATATGATTTGCAAGTTCAAACTTGTATTAAAACTCTAAAAAATAGATTTCAATAAAAATACATGATTTGCAACTTCAATCTTGCATTAAAAATCACAAAAATAAATTTCAATCAAAACTAACATGATTTTCAAGTTCAAACTTACAAAAAATAGTTTCCAATCCAACTACAAGATTTGCAAGTTCAAACTTACATTAAAACTCCAAATTCAATCTTAAGATTGCAAGTTTGACATCTTGCAATTACAATTTTAAACTTATAATTGTAATTCTAAAACTTTTAATTGTAAGTTTGAAATTTTATGGTCACCAATACAAATAAAATAGAACATTTGATAAATAAAAAGTTAACTAATTAAGCTTACAAAAATTGCATAAGCAGAAGTGACATAATCGCATAATCCCTTTTGTTTATGCAATTTTTGTAAGCTTAGGCAACTTTATATTCTCTGTTTTATTGGTATTGATTATCATTCAATTTCAAACTTATTTTTGCAAGTTCAAAATTATTTTAGCAAGCTCATACCTGCAATTGCAAGAGAGAGAAGAGAGAAACTAAAACCCAAGTTGATGCTGCTACTGTATTTCGCATGTAACTTTCTACTCGTAACTCAGAATTTTTTTGATAATACCTACATTCGAAGGAAATTCGATTTTGCACAACTTTTACAGAAATAGACTAAGTTTAATTTTGCCTCTAAAATGGTCAAAAATCTACTTTTTTATTCTGACGGGATGGTAATACGAAATTTAAGGTTAGAAAACGTAAATAAGGGTATCTTAGGTATTTTTTTAAAATCATTCACACATTTTTTTAATTTTTAGGGACTAAAATCATAACACTAAATAAGCTAATAGAACCTCTAAATTGGGGGGATAAATAGTGAGGAGCTTTAAGTTGAGTTTACTTTCTCTCATAATCTATTTATATTGTAGTAATCAGAAACTAATACAAAATAAATGAAGTAATTACAAATTTATTAGTAATAAATAAAATAAAGGACAATATTCTAAAACTCCAACGTATTTTTTGGAATCTAAATGGAAATCATGCATGGAATCTTTTCAATATATTTACTTTTTTTCTTCATTAAATTAAAACGTATTTTTAAGTAATAAAAAATGTTGTTAGTATTTCTAATTACTAATATAGTAATTGCACATAACTAATAATGAATTTGGATAGAAAATTGTAGTAATTAGAAACCAATACAAAATAAAAGAAGTAATTGCAAATTTATTAGTAATAAATAAAACAAATGGTAATATTTTAAAGTTAAAACATATTTTTAGGAACGGAAATCATGCATTGAATCTTTACTTAATATTGATAATATAATTAGTGTGTGTTAATTGTGCAGCTCAAAATAGAATATTTGTAATGCATATAGAGCATCATATAATGCATTAATGATAGTTTATTGATAGTATTACAAATGAGAGAGGGGAGAGAGAATTTTAGGAATTAAAACTGCATTTAATTAGTTATTAATCAATAGAAAGTGGTGACATAGACAAAAATAATTGATGTAGTACTCTGTGAGAATAGAGTGCCACGTGGATAGATGATGTACCACGTCAGACGCTTCAACTATAGTGATATAGTATAGACAATAGATAAACAGATTTTCAACATCTTCATAATCGGTACGAATTTGAGTTCACTCGAATACGGTAAGATATGAATCCTACATCGGTTCATAAAGTCAGGACTTTGGCGTAGGCTCCCTGTACACCTACTTTATTTAACTGGATTTGGCCAAAAACAAACTATTTGAGTTCCAGATTTTCACTTCCCTTCTAACATAATGGGTTTCGGACTCGGTGACCGGGTCAGGTCACGTGATCTGGGATCTGGGGTGCTATAAATAAGATAGAGTAATTAGAAAGGGGTGAAGCTATTAAAAAATTTGGAAAGAAATATATTTCATAATTGGAGAGAGATTAAGTATTTTTTGAAATTGAGGATTAAGAATGGATCGATGACATGTCGCTCTAAAATTTGAGAAAAGCTTGAGAAGCAATATGGAGTGCGATATTTATCAATTGGGGGTCAATTAAAATATATATGATGATGGAATATAGAAAAGTAATTGGGCAAATGATCTTTAAATTCCTCTCCTTTCAAAAATTGGAGAGAATAGGAGCCTACCCAAAATAATTGAGTAAAAGGGTTGGTCCCATGATAAGCACACATATATTACATTTACTACCTCGATATTTATATTAATTAGTTAATTATTTTATTCTATTCGAATTAATTAAGTGTATTTTGGTTGTGTGCAGAGAATATGAGTGGAGCGGTCAAAATGTGGTAAAGCCGTTACAATTTACCGAAGTTCGTGGGAGAGCGAAGAAGAGGAGATCAATTGAAAAAGCAAAATCAGTTGAAATCATCGAAACTGATAAAGGAACCAGCAAAAAGTTATAAGGGCACCCATAAAAGCACATGGACACGTGTGAATGTCAAAACAAGGGTACTGATCACAAAGGATTGATTACACACTCTAAGCTTATTTCTAATGCTTAATACATTTTTTTTTAGAAAACAGATTTTGTTCTTTATATAAATAATTCTCTTTAGTGGGACCTGCTAATTATACTACTTTAGTTTCCAAATTTGTAAGTTGGCAGCACAATAAGTCGGTGGTTTATTGGGTGGTTTTGGGGATGTTTTAGAAAATTAGTTTTTATATATAAAAAAAACGTGAAGAAAAAAAATAAATTAAGAATTAGGTTTTATTTTCTTCTCTTCTTTTAGGTGGACGGTGGCTGCTTGTTTTGCAGGATCTTTGAGAAGAAGCGGCTGCATCTTCTTCTCCTTATTCTTGACGCACAAAAAAGCCTACTGCTGCTGAGTTTTTTTTTTCTGGACGCATAAGAGAGAGAGAGAGCTGCTGTGTACGCCCAAGAGAAAGTTGTTGTTGCTGCTCTTCTCCTTCACGCCCAAATCGGAGTACTGGATATGCTGTGCTGCTAGTGTTAGGCATCTTTGAGAAGAAAACAAGGTTGATGCTGCTATTGTTCTTTACTCACAAGCGAGAGCAAAGCAGGGTTGCTGCTACCATTTTTCTTCTTCTTCATGTGCAATAGAGAAAACAAAGTTGTTGCTGCTGTTTTTCCCCTTTTCTTTTGACGAACAGAACAGCTGCTGCTCTTTGATTTTTTTTGATGCATAACAAGGTTGTTGTTGATGTTCTGCTCCTTCTTCTTCCACGCCAAAGAGAGAAAGAAACAGTTGCTGCCGTTTTATTCTCTAACGCTCAAGGAAGTGCTGCTGCTTTGTTCCTCTTTGTTTCTAGCGCCCAAAATAGAGGCGAATACGATTCAGCCACCATAGCCGTTCGCCAACCAATAAGCCCTCTTTCCTTTTTATTTTTCGTTAGTTTTCCTTGATGAATTTGTTTTGGAATCTCTTAAATATGTGTAGCTAATTTATTTCTTTTGTTAAGGGTGAATTTCAAAACCCTAGACATAGTTTTTGGTTAATCAATTTTAGAATTTTTCTTTCATATTTCTTTTGAATTTGTTAATATTCTACGATTATATTTTTCATGAATTGTTGTCTCGTTTATTTAGGTGTGCAACTAGATGAATGTGATAGTTATTTGATTGCTAGTTTAAAGTTTGATTCGTTTTGTAAAGATTTTTAAACAAAAGTAGCGGATTGTTGTCAACTATTATTGGAGATTTTCGTTTGATTGCAAGTGGAATATAACTCAAGATGAATAAACCGAGCTTGTGTGTTGTAATGCCCCGCCCTCACCTTTCGGGTCTGCAGCCCTTACTCAATGAGAACTAGGCATTTTCGGCGGAACCATTAACAACCTGTAGCACTAGGGTGAGCGCAGTTCACCAAGCTAACAAGAAGCTTGCACTCATGTTCACAACACAAGCACAATAAAGCTGAAATAAAACTTTATCAACTTAAAGATAAACTGTCAAACGATTGGATAATTAAACAATCCCAAACATCAAAGGACTAAACAATGTCCAAACTAAACTGAAAGAAACGGCAAAGGAAGTCCTACGTCTTCACGGAACTTAAGCAAGTCTCCGAAGACTAGATCCTGCCTACGTGAACACCGCCTCTAGCGAGGATTC
>MVGT01003808.1:0-30401 GCA_002174775.1 Macleaya cordata
AGAAAAAAAAATGGGTGGCAAATTTGTAGTGCATATCCTTGATTTAATTTGCTTCCGTTGCGTAAATTATTATATGCACTGTGTTTATTAGGTGACGAAAGGTCCAGTTTACAGGGGAGACTCTGCCGAAATTGAGTCTCAGGGTAGACTGATGGTAATGTCCCTTCGTATTTGGGATACGGAGCGTTACAAAACCGGTCAAAAGTTAGGGTCTTAACGCAAATTAACCTTAAAATTTATTTATTTTTTAAGGATTGATTTGAGTGAATTACAAATTTTAGATGAATAAACTAATTTCTGAATATGATGATATTCATGATAAAAAAAAAATTCCTAACAAATCTTTTTAAATAATGAAAATGAGTGTTTGAGATTATATTGTTAAATTAATGATAAATAAATAGTTACCAATAAAGAATGACATAACAAATTACAAATCATTTTAATTAAGTCTTGTATAATAGTATAGATGTTACATTGACGTTAATAACTAATATCGGATATGTGATGGACTTATTTGTAGGTATTAGTAAGAAAAGAGCTCTTATATAATATTCGTTCACTTGAGAGTATTCAATTGCAGTTATGTGATGGAACTAATTTCAATTTGATTTATTCAGATATATGAGATAGGACCTCTAAAAAATAAATCATAAGCTTAAGTGAGTAGGGTCCATGAGGATCTACTTAGAATTAAAAATAGAAAAAAAGATTTCTCTATAAATAGAGAAGGAAGCTCATAAGATAGCCCACTCTAGCTTATGTGTCACAACCTCAATCCCTTCTGTAGAGTTTAAGTTATATCTTATGGTTTTAGAAACTTTAAGTTCACAAAAATATCCCGTAGAAAATAAAAGTCAATTTTTATGGCACTTTAGAGTAGGATCGGAGGTGGGATTTTTCAAAAGAATTGTGAAAAATTAAATTTTCTATGAAAATAAGGTATCATAAAATAAAAAAGAAGCAACAAGGAAGGAGTTATGATCGAATTATTCTAACTGTGTAATCTTGAATTTTCGGCTGGAGTTTAAGATTGTAGAGAAAGATCTGTAGTTGTATTGAAGTGTTTTAAATAGTACATTCTTGATGTTCAAGTTATTATTTTGATTTATACATCATCTTATTATTCTAAAAAGAAAAATAGATATTTTTTTCGATGTAAGTTTAAATCTGAATTCTATGTTCTCCTTCACTTAATGCATTTGGTTCTTTCGTATAGTCCAACATAAATATCTAATGAACACATACAACGCATATGCGGAGCACTAGTTAATATTAATGTAGCTAATAATATTAATTAAAAAAATAATTAGTAACAATGCCATATAATTAGTTGAATACTCAATTTAAAAATTTGTAAATATTTTTAAAATGTCAAAGTAATACATCTTACTATATAAAGAGACATTATACTGAGTAATTAATGAATCTAAATATCTAAAGTATATAATTTATGATTAGCACAGATTGAATGTATTTCTATTAAATAATAACTCAATCTACTTGGAAATATTCTTCTACATCATAAGAAAAATTTTGTAGGATATATTTAGATGATTAGTTGCATTGCTCTTTTAAAAATTATAAAATTAGATATAAAGTTCTCCATTTTCAGTAATAAGTATATCACAACAATTTTTTTTGTTTTACATGCAGCCCTATTTTTTTATTTCCTTTGTAAATATAGTATTAGACAATTTATGACATAAGAGACAAATTATTTTTGTAATAATTAATTCTTGATTTTTTTTTTCGTTGCAAACATACATAATTTATAATCTAAAAAATATATTTGTAGTGGAGAAAAAAATGATATTCTATTTTTTGTAAAGTATACTTTTAATAAGATTAATAACATCGATGTAGACGGTATTTAAACCTAGGTATGAATTATCTACAATAACAAACTTTACCAACTAAGCTAACTGGCACTTGCAAAATATATATTTTTAAGCTTTTTTAAAATTAAAAATATAATAATCTTTACTATACTATTATAGTAGAAATACTTAATGTTAACGTAGTAAACTCAACATATAGAATTTCACATTAATAATTATTGTTATTTTATAATATCTAATTAGTTATTTTAATCACAAAATTTAACTATGAAAAATAACTCTCTTACTAAAAAAATTATCTGAAAAAGTATTTTCAAGTGATCTAGAGGATTAAATGTAAACATCACATTGAATACTTTGTTTTAACCAAGTTCATTTTTCAACGGCCACATCATTTAGTATTGCTTTGTGGAATAAATTTTTGGTAAGTCCAACATTATCATTGGGTTAAAAGTTAATCCTTTATATCGTTTTCATTTTTAAGACAAGCTTGGATCGCAATATAAGTATAATTTTCTTTTTATTAGTTATAAACATGCAGATCCCGATGTGAGTAAGATCTTCACGAATGAAATCTTTTATTCTTTCAAAAAAACGCAACTGCCTTTATTTATATGGGAACTTACTAACATGACGGAGAGAGATAAAAATTTTTACAATTCAAAATGCTATAACTTTTAATCTATAAATCGAATTTTAACAAACTTTATATTTTGGAAAGTAAATTTAAATCTAATTTGTAGATTACAATTTATAAAATTTGGATTTTAAAGAATATTCAAATTTAGTATACAAGTTTAAACATGCATATTTAGGTTACATTTTGAATTATCGCAAGTAGATTTACAAATTGGTAGAGTTCGTAGGACACAAAATTTTAACACAGGGTTTTGACAAACCCTTCTCACCAATAATAAAATTATCAAATGATTTAAAATTTTATTAAATGATATCTATCACTTTTTAAATTTAAGGATCATCCTAAATAACCATATCTGTGATATAGTAATCATTATATCGCATCTACTAGTGAATGAGTTTTGTTAGGATGTTGTGTCAAAATTTTGTGTTAATAAATCTACCTTTTTAGGTTCAATTAAAGAGTGTTAATAATAAATAAAAATTTTATCCCTAATTACAAAAATATTATTCGTAAAAATCTCTCACCTAATCTCTCCCAATAAAGCGGTGCGCATTGGTTAGTGTCCAACCTAATTTGAGTCATCCACTATTGATGCAAATTAGGTCAACTTGATGAATTTTTCATTCGATATCAATTCAATTTATAACTAAATCGGTTTTCATCCAAATTGATTAGACTTGGTTTAGATGGTTGATTTAACTTATTACTTTTTCCTCACAAAATCATTTACAATTTCATAATATTTTTATCAGTATAAAATTTAAAAAAACAGCCTGCATCTAACCTATAAAATATTCCTATTTATAACAATTTTCAGCATATAAAATTATAATTTTGAATTGAACAAAAATGGGTTATTTTGTGGCTAATGTGTAGTGTAAAATTGATTAGACTTGATTTAGATGGTTGATTTAACTTATTACTTTTTCCTCACAAAATTATTTATAATTTCATAATATTTTTTTCAGTATAAAATTTAAAAGAGCAGCCTGCATCTAGCCTATAAAATATCCATATTTATAACAATTTTCAGCACATAAAATCATAATTTTGAATTGAACAAAAATGGGTTATTCTATGGCTAATGTGTAGTGTAAAATTATTACTCGATATCGTTCGTCATTTACTTTTGGCAATATATGTTGGGGTTGTGCCCTAAAAAAAAATTATTTTACATCTATGGTTGCTTGATTTATTAATTAATTTATCATTTTCTAGCATGCATGGTGAGATTATTATTTCAATAAGTATACAAGAGTTGTATATAGAGAGAGATGTAATTCATTGGAAAATATTTTGTTAGTAGTCTAGATAACTTTACATTATCGGAAAGACTATAATATATTAAAGTCAATCACGTAAGTGATGTGATGTATCTCCATCATAGGACTAGATACTTCTAGACTTGTATATTGATGTATTTGGAATACATTGAACTGAATCATCGAAAAATACTTTATATTTTATATCAGCATGTTTAAAGTATTTTTTCACTACTTTAGGTAAATATTATTAATCCTGAGAATATATATATGCCTTAAAAGAAGGTTACAATTGTTTTGTTTTGCAAACAGTGAGGTTAATCAACAAAAATGTGATCTAATATTTTGAGCAAAATGGATGACTGTAATCTCATAGTAGGATTATAATATTCAACATGAAATCCACTTCTAAGATATTCACTTAATCAATGCATTGAATATTATTCTAAACTGGCCAGAGATCTTCTAAAATGTTTAGAAGATTATTAAAATAAATATTGTGAATAATGCATTTGGTGATTAAGGATAAATAAGTAATTGCCCTGATGGTGCTGACTTATCAATGTTACAAAGCCAGAGGGTTTTTATGAATATCAGAAATAGCGGAGGGACTATTTGCAAATTAAGTAGTGGGAGGGTTTTAATATAAATTCCATTTAATCTGGAGGGTTCAGTCACAAGTCCTTGGTGGACCAACTTGTGATTATTATTTTAATTTTTAATTTTATAAGAGTTATAAAAGAATTAGAAAGATAAAATAATTAGCCAGTTTTAAGTGGGACCTAGTTTAGATCTAACAAGGAATAGTATTTGTTGGGGATCCTAGGATTTTTAAAATTAAACTCGCAGCAGAATAAAATAAGTTTAAAATCTTTTTCCTTGATCCCCATTATTTCTTAATCGTTGTTAAGAATCTAAGAAGGTTGGAAAGATTGTTACCTTTGAAGCGTGGTTGATGAAGATACTAAACCAAAGCTCTTCTCTTCCTGCTTCAATCCACCAGAATAGATCTTCTTTATGGCTTCTCCTTCTTCTTAAAACTAAACCCTAGTTTGTGATATAATGGAGGCTTGCGTTTTTAACTTGTTAAGAAATAACTAGGATGAATGAAGAGGGAGAGGGAGGGAGAAAACGATTTTCCAATGGGTGGGCATTGTGAAAATCGTCCCTCCCTTATACTTATATAAGGGAGGCCAACCCTAACCATACTACAACTCCTAATTAGATCAAAACTGGGTCCCACTTAAAACTGACTAATTTTTTTAACCTTCTAATTCTTTTACAACTCTTATAAAATTAGGAACTAAAATAATAATTACAAGTTGGTCCACCAAGGACTTGTGACGGAACCCTCCAGATTAAATAGAATTTATATTAAAATCCTCCCACTACTTAATTTACAAATAGTTGCTCCACAATTTCTGATATTCGTAAAACCCTCTGGCACTATAACATTTACAAGTCAGCACCATCAGGGTAATTACTTATTTACCCTTAACTATCAAATGCATTATTCATAATATTTATTCTAATAATCTTTTAAACATTTTAGAAGATCACTTGCCAGTTTAGAATAATATTCCATGCATTGATTTAAGGGAATATCTTAGAAGAGATTCCATGTTGAATACATAATCCTACTAAGAGATCATAGTCATCCATTTTGCTAAGAATATTGGATCACGTTTTCGTCGATTGACCTCACTATTTGCAAAACAAAACAATTGTAACCTTCTTACAGGGTATATACATATTCTTAGGATTAAGAACCTTTACCTAAAGTAGTGTAAAAATACTTTAAATATGCTGACAAAAAATATAAAGTATTTTTCGATGATCCGGTTCAATGTATTCTAAATACATCAATATACAAGTCTAGAAGTTTGTAGTTCTGTGATGGAGATACATCACATCATTTACATGATTGACTATAGTATATTATAGTCTTCCTAATAACGTGTAGTTATCTAGACTACGAACAAAAAACGTTCACCAATGAATTATATCTCCATATATAACACTTATATATGAATAATTCATCGAAAATAATAATCTCACAATGCATGTTGGGAAATGATAAATTAATTAATTAATAAATCTATTGACCATAGATGTCAAACAAATTATTTTTAGGGCATAACCCCAACAATATTAGGGTTGGAGTGGGCCTCCCTTATATTATATAAGGAAGGGGCAATTTCTCCAGAGACCACCCTTTGGGGAAATCGTTTTCTCCCTCCCTCTCTCTATTCTACCTCCTAGTTACTTCTTAACAAGTTCTAAAAACCTAGCCTCCATTGCTACACAAACTAGGATTTAGTTTAAGATCAAAGGAGAAGCTGAAAAAGAGATCTGCTATGGTGGATTGAAGCAAGAAGATGAGAACTTTGGTATAGTACTAATGTCAGCCATGCTTCAAAGGTAACTGTTCTTCCAACCTGCTTAGATCTCTAACAACGATTAAGAAACAATGAATATCAAAGAAATAGTTTTAAACTAATTTTTATTTTGTTGCCAGTCTATTTTTAAAATCCCAAGATCCCCAACAATATATAATTAGTGCTATCAGATCCCATTTTAGTTCGGTTAGCCTCTTTTTAGGTTTACCTTAGAACTTTATGTTCATAATAAGAAACAATTATCATGTTGGCCCAAATGTAAACTTTAATAAATAATTTTTAGAGATATTTTTATTAAATTACTATCTGCAATATATAATTATTTTAATATTATTTTTGATTATTTATCTTTACTACCAACCAATCACATGGCACTGCTCTTCTCACAATTTTCTCAATTTCTATGATGCCTTAGGCCAAATATGAATAAAATGATTATATTATTTAAATAATTTATTTTTCCAAAAAAATCTCATCAAAATCTCAATCCCATTATTTTCTCACTCTCATATCTTCTCACTCATCACTCATGATTTTCTCTCTTAGCTCCATTCTACTATTTTATCTTCTTTAGAGCATCTCTTCTAATACAAATGGACTCAGCTTCCTATGTGGCGTGGCTATCAAGACTTCATCTTGAGACTTACTTCCTACGTGGCGATAAAATTTCCACAATTTATGTTGAAGAGAAAAAAGCATCTCAAATGCAAATGTGGCCAGTTTGTTTTCTTTGCCTATATGACACTTAATTAATTAAATATGCTATTTTATAATTTTAAAAAAGTAAAGAGAGAATAGATCTTTGATGAAATTTTCTCAAAAAGATAAAGAATGAGATATAATAAGATTTGTTGAGTAGGATGGATAAACATCTTCTAGTTGAACCTAAAGAATAAGAGGATGAGCTAGATGATGTCTTCCTATCCATGTGCCATATCAACTTCACATGAGTTGATCATTAATCAGGAAATATCTATCATCAGGATAAAGTCTTTGAATTCTTTTTTCTGCGAAATTCGAAAAATAATTTCATGTTACCTTCTTACCTATTATAGATATAGAATAATTCAAATATAAAAAATTATAGAATAGAAATCTTGCATATTTCTATATCTCCGACATCCGTACCCAGAGAGATTTAACTCATTGTCTGTTAAAAAATGCTTACATGTTTCATCGGTGGGACTTGATATTTTCACTAAACTTTGTGCATGTTATACGCAGCTTATTCTTATACCTGTTTCTAGGACCCACATAAAGATGATCTAAGGACTATTTCTTGCACTACAAATAATAATGTCAAAGTTGGTTTTGAAATTAACGGTAAAATGGATGGAGCAAAAAACTTAAATTTCAATCCTCGTTTATTTCTTTTTAGTCTAATTTATGAAGGCTGAAAAGAGTTGCTCATGTTTGCCGAATTTGAATTCAGATTAGCAAATTCTACTTATACTAGTCTTGTGTGGTCGTTCATTGAACGGGCACTTTTTATAAAACAAATATTTTTAATTTTAGTTTTAAGTAATTTTTTTAGAAATTTCTTTTATTTAATGTGAAAATATTTATTTTTTTATATATTGGGTCAAGTATTTATAATGTAGGATTTTTTTAACCCACACTTAAGAGAGAGAGTTACGTTAATCAAAGGTTTAATCTTTATAATATACAAGTTTTAATAGCATGTACTATGTACGGGCAGTCATTTCTTAAAATATATAAAAATTATATGCAATAGATGACAATCATTTTAAAAAATTATATTAATCAACATGATTAAATTAGTAAGAATTATAATTGTAAGACCCCGTAAATTGACCCTATGACTCAACCCAACGACTCAATACCTTTCTTGTTTGGGGCAGACACGTGGCGTGGTACACTAGTAGCACACACATTTGAGGGGTACTATTGTAATTTTTGTGGGGTTATTACTTATGCGCAAAATTAATTAATTAGGAGGTGTACTTTGAAAATTTTAAATTTTGGAGTTGAACTCTACACCTTGGATGTTATATTTTGTCACAAAAGAAATACGAAAGAAGAAAACAATTTGAGGGTGAGAAGTTGAGTTAAAAAAAAATTGAACATAGGTTCGGGCCACGGGTTGGCCNAGAACAAAGAAATGAGGGGGAAAAACTAGAGAGAAAGGGGAGATCGTTGGAGAGAAAGATAGTGAGAGAGAGGGAGACAACCGTGCTAGAGAAGAGGGAGAACAGCAGCAGCTGCAGAAGAAAAAAAAAGAAAAGAAAAGAAAAAACGGCAGCAGAAGAAGAAGAAGAAGAAGAAGAAGAAGGGAGAAATGAGAGATCGAGAGGAGATCAGGTGAGGAGATCGTCCTCCATCCCTCCCTTTCGTTTTTTTCTTCTTTTAGGATAATTTTTTTAGCCCTAAATCATCTAATTTCTTTTTTGTTTTGAAGTTTAATAGCTTAGGGTTTTTGTTTACTTCATTTCTTGGTGTAGATCTTGTTGTTGAAGGAGTTTAATGGTGGAAAAGATGGTGTCTAAGGTCTGATTTTGAAGTTGAGGTAAGATTTAAACATTATTTCTCTGTTTTGGGTGAAATTTGGTGATGACAAATGTGGGGTTTAAAGGGAAACGAAAATTTTGGTGAAGGTGTTCATCATTTAAGCTTAATGTTTTGTTGATAGAGGATTGGAAGCAAAAATCTAGGGTTTTACTTAAAGTTTCTGTTTTGGGTTTGTATCCTTGTTTGAGGAATGAAATCTAAATGTGAATTAGGTTAAATTGAGATTTCGGTAGAGAAGCTTGTTGTTATGATGAATTTAGCATGAGTTGCATTGAATTTTTCATGTCTTAATCGAGTTTTAGTTGTTTTCCGAAATTGGATTCTCTGATTTAACTGCGCAGGCTACACTAAAACCTATATAACTTCCTTGTTTTAGCTCCAAATCGTATGCTTCTAGTTTTTACTGATTCATAACATCCTAAGCTATATTCGTACAAATTTCACGAATTTTGGACAAGTAGACATCATATTGTAGATTTTTAAAGTTGGCCTATTATTTTTTGAAAACTAGTTGTTTCTGCAAAAAAACGTAAAATGTAATGTTAATCTGTACTTTCCTCATTTCTCGAGTTGTTTTCTGATTTTAATTCCTTCATGAAAAGGGTAGATCTAGGTGTTATCTTTTCAATGCTATTGGTTTCAATATTTTTTGAGTTTCCTACAATCTGTAGCGATTAGTCTCCTAAAATTGTTCTATTTTCTTGATTTCTTATCTGAGGTTATTTTTCAAGAGATCTAGTTTACTGAATGTTTCCAATAAATTCTAAGTTTACTTATCTGAAAATATAGTTGAAAGTCCTTTCTAAAAGGTATATAGTCTCTGACTTTTAACTTATGGTTTATTTGTTGTGATTTGTTCTTGTTGTTTGGTAAGGTTTTAAGAGCCATAACCAGACCTTGAAGCTTTAGTATGGGTTTTCTAAACTCTTAGGAACCCAATACTGTGGTTTTTCTTAACCTTTATGCTTATGGGTATTTGAGTTTGAGACTCTGGCACTCTATTTATCTTTATTTTGAAATTTCTTTGGTTCTAAGTATTAGGACCTAATGTTTGTTATCTTGCTTGTTTTCTCTAGCTTCCGAGTTAGGAGGGTCGAACAGTTTGGGTGATCTGAGTCCTAAGTTTCTTTATCATTGAGGTAGGTGGTCAATTCATCTTGATAGCACCCAACCATTTTAAATGTATGTTTCGAACTAATATGTGTGTACTTTTTGTATGCAAGGCATGTCATGTAATTTATGGATAACAACAAACTTATAATATGAAGAAAGCATTGAGAAACTGATTTTAATATGGAAAAATGCATGCTTGATTTTATATCATGTTTATGAAATATTTCTCATGGATTGTGAACAAATGTGACTTCAATCTTACTATCATGATTTATGTGGATGAAATGATGGTCATGTTTGGAAAACCATGTTTTACATATGTGGAGGAAATGGTGTTTGATATATTGAAAACCTTTGGAAGGTACTAGAATTTGTTTTATCGAGTGTTTTCTCGATGTGAAACCCAACTTTGAAAAAGGTGACAAAAAAAAAGAATTTCTTTTCGTGACCGTCTAAAGACGGTAGTGGCGTCTCACTACCGGGCTTGATAGGGTTCACGACGACACGGAGAATCGTGTATACCTTAGGTGGACTAGTGCATGTGTTACTTCCATTCGGATTCCCGCCCGAGTGATCTGTGTGTGTTGGCGGCCAGGGTTCCTCACCCTTACGGCGGTGGGTGAGTTGGTTTGCCAGGTCCCACAGACTTGGGTGCGTGCGTTGTCCTGCCAGGGATCCTCACCCTTACGAGAATGGGTGAGTTGGTTTGCCATGGTCGCGCACCCTATGGGTGAGCGAGTTGGCTTGTCATGGTTCCTCACCCTTACGAGGGTGGGTGAGTTGGCCTGCCATGGTTCCTCATCCTTAGGACCAGTTACACTTCTTGTATGTAGATTTCAAAAGAAATGAATTTTCAAAAAGGGGATTTCTACAAAAAGAACTTTGGTTTTCAAAAGGGTTTTTCCAAAATAGTTTTCGAACCTTAACTTAAAAGACACACAACCTATATATATACTACTATATATTATCACTAAGGTAAGCTGGTGAAAGGTTGAGGACTCTCTACAAGGATAGTGGATCATGCTTATCCGGATGTGGTACACCATCTGAGTCTTTGCTAGGTGTTTTTGTCTTCAGGGTGGTATGGGACGTCAGGGAGACAGGTGCATCTAGGGAAGTCTGGGAAGTCACGATTATTTCCTAGTAAACTATGTGTGTTGGTGGTGTTGAGTAACTAGTTTAGCTGAGGTTCGTATGCCTGGCCGATGGGTGTTAGACGCGAGGGAAGGTTGTCGGGGAACCTTCTCTGGATTAGTTGGGGGCCCTTGTCTAGTCTACAATCGTCAAATTGTGCGCACTTGGTATCTGATCTTGAAGTAATTCTGACTGGGGTAACCCAGTCGTGTTCCTTGGCTATGCTAACAGAAGTACACTACTATTGTTTGTATATGTATATACAGGATTTTTTTTGATGTTTCAATCAACTATATGTTATGCATTGCTTTATAAATATTTCTGAATTGTTTATCGGATTAATTGCTGCATGTGATGGTATTAGAATGGTTGATCAACCTACTGAGTTTCTCACCGAAATTATTTCCGTGGTTTTACAGTTGACGTTTGAGGATCGAATTAAGATCCTTGGTGGTGCTGTAGCGTGGGTACTTGGTGAGGGATTCCATATTTTGTGTTTGATGTGGGTTTCCCTCTCATTAGTCAATGGATGCTTTACTACGTCTATTTATGCTTTTAAGGCTCGAGTTGTGAGCTTTATGCTACTTTAGTTTGTATATGAATATTTTCCGCTACTTTATATGTTTCTCTTTATATATATGTATAACAAGAACAACAAATATAATTATATATCATATCACACATATATCTATGTTAAGTGAAAGAATGAATGTCATAGTTATTTGCAGGTGACTCAGAGGATGGAATAATTTTAGACAATGTTATCTTGATAGGTCCCTCCTGGTCCTACATTGTTGGGATTTCAGTTGAGAAAAAAAATGGGTGGCAATTTTGTGCATACTTTTAGTTTTCTTTGCTTCCGCTGTGTATATTATTGTATGCACTGTGTTTATCAGGTGGCAAAAGGTCCAATTTACAGGGGAGACTCTGCCGGATTTGAGTCTCGTTGTAGACTGATGGTAATGTCCCTTGTATTTTGGGATACGGGGCGTTACAATAATTTTGTTACAATAATTATTATTAGTAATTTAAAATATAGAGAGAAAAATTGTCAAATGAATGATATATATCAAATAAAGTAATTAACATGTCAATGTCTGATGTTTATAAAAATAATGTGTTAGGTTAATTATACCCGTGGAAAAACTTTAAAGTGATTTTAATTAAAGTGCAGATTGAGTATACAACTATAGCAACAATAGTTCAAATTTAATTTATAATTTTTTGATACATTTTAGTAATAGTAAGTTTAATAGAAACACTAATCGAAACAATAAAATTAAATAATATAATAATAATTTGTATAATTATAAAAATAATTACATTATAGAGTTTTAAAAGAAGAAAAACATTCCCTTACTGAAGTATGGATAAATTACAGAAGTTTTAAAAATATTTACAACTATAGAACGACCCATTATACTTCAGGAATAAAAAAATATAGAGGAGATAGAGGGAGAGAAACTTTATAATGTTGAACAGGTTGGTATGGTGTTGGAAACTTAGCTTTGACCGAGTTGTATTTTAAATTAAGTGGGACCCACTAATTTATGTGTGGGTTCATAAGAGTTTACTCGTCAAAATGGTTTTCGGGTAAATGAGAAAATCTAATTAATCCCGAAGAATTCCATGTGAATGAAACTAGTATGTTGGTATCTGTTCATACTTGAATAGGTGTCTTTTAGGTTCTTACACCTTTTTAGATAGTTTGTGTCTCTTCCTAAGAGTCGTGTAATCATCTATAAGTAGGTTTTTTGTTCCAGTCTTTATCATTAAATAAAATTCTAAGTGTGTGCGTCTGTGTTCAAGAGAGAACAAATAAGTGTGATTCGTGTGTTTCCTTCATTGAAGTGCTTTACAGAAGGATTTTGATCATTGTACCCGAGAGACTAATCGCCAATTGATACCATAAGCACTAGTAGCGAGGTGAATATTGTCTTACGGATATTGAATTTAATTCAAGCCTCGATCTTCATTGTTATCTATTTTTTAGTTTTGTTTTATATTAACGTATTTATAGTACCCAAATAAAGAAGAAATCTAACACATCTAAGAGATAAATAACAACTATCTCTGTTAGTTGCTTTGTATTTATCTCTTAGATTTGTCTTAGATTAGTAACAGTACTTAATTAGTAACGTGTAGTATTAAGTAACGTATTAAGTAGTACTTATTTTAACGTGTATTATTATGTGATACTTATAAGTACTACTTATACTATCGTATATTCTGATCTACCTATTAAGTATCGTATTCAATTTAAATTGAAATAGGATACTTATAAGTACTACTTAAGTAATAAGGATACTGACGTGTGATACTTATCTATACTATTATATTAAGCCAATTGCTTTTTTTGAGGCTTTTTACATATGTTGTCCTTTGAAAAAATTAATTTTGTCAAGGTTTGAGTTGATCTTTCAAGGACATAGTAGTCATTATTTGTCCTTTGAAAAATCTACCTTAGAGGGTATTTTAGTCTTTTTATTTAGTTTATCTCCTATCTTCTCCACGATTTTCTCTCAATTTCCATATCCTCCAGATTTTCTCCCCATATATACACGATTTTCTATCTCTATCCATACCTAATTAGTTACATCTATACTAATATATTAAGCCAATTGCTTTTTTTGTGCCTTTTTACTTTTGCTATCCTTAAAATAATTATTTTTTGTCAAAGTTTAAGTTAAATTTAGAAGGGCAAAAAAGTCATATTTTACCCTTGGTAAATCCTATTATAGAGGGTAATTTGGTCTTTTCATTCATCATTAACTAATCACATGATCTTCTCCCACGATTCTCTCTCAACCAACATCTTCTCCAAATCTCTAAATGGTTCAAAATGAGAGATTTTCTCCAAAATCCCATGATTTTCTGCTTTAGTTTGTTAAATAGTATTCTTTTGCCTATTACATTATGTTGTTGATTTATCAATATTTATGAAATTGAAAAAAATCTAACGTAAGGAACAACCTTAATAAGAAACACGTGCAACGCATGTGCTCAACGCTTGTACTGATTAAGTAATAGGATATTGACGTGTATTATTAAGTAGTACTTATTCTAACGTGTTTTATTAAGGGATATAACTAATTAAGTATAATATTTTAACGTATCTTAAGTACTTAATTAGTAACAGTATTACTAATTAAGTAACGTGTACTTTTTAAAGTACTTAAACTAACGAGTAATAAAAGTTTAATCAAGTAACAACAATACTAAAGGGTATTAATTAGTAAAACTCTTATTATTTAAGTAACATGTACAAAATTCTGTTTTGGACTACTTAATTAACATATTTTATAACGTGTACAATTGGTAAGTTGTATACTGATTTAGTTTTTCTGTTTTGTTGTACATAAACTATGGCATCCGCAATGCAAACTTCTGTTCCTCCTGCCGATGTGGGTCCGAGTGAAAAATCGAAAAAATTCAACGGCTTTGAATTCAAGAGATGGCAACAAAAAATGCTATTTTATCTGACAACTCTTAATTTGGCAAGGTTTTTATATAAAGACTGCCCAAAACTCAATGAAGATGAATCTGACAGGCAATCTGTTACAGCAATTGAAGTATGGAAACATGCTGATTTTCTCTGCAAAAACTATATTCTCAATGGCCGAGAAAATTCTCTTTATAACGTCTACAGTCCTATGAAATCAGCAAGAGAACTTTGGGAGTCTTTAGATAAAAAGTACAAATCTGAAGATGTCGGTATGAAGAAATTAATAGTCGGTAGATTCCTTGAATTCAAAATGGTTATTACCAAAACTGTTATGAGTCAAGTCCTCGAATTTCAAGTAATTCTAAATGAATTAAAGGCTGAAAATATTAATTAGCGAATCATTCCAAGTGGTCGTGCTAATCGAAAAATTACTGACTACTTAGAAAGACTTTAAAAATTATCTTAAACATAAACAAAAGGAAATACATCTCGATGACTTAATTCTAAAATTTAGAGTTGAAGAAGATAGTCGTATGACAGAAATAAGACTGAAAATCAATCTTACCTATCCAAAGCCAACATCGTGGAAGAAGGATAGAAAGTGAATAAGAAAAGGAAGCAAGGTGCAAGTCAGCGTAAATACCAAGGCTCCTTCAAGAAATTTAAGGAAAAATGCTTTAACTGCGACAATGTTAGAAATCGTGAAAAGGACTATCGGAATCCTAAGAAGAAGTCAAATGAAGTTCATCTGACTGAAGAGGAAAGATTGCCAAAAAAACATTGATAATATGAACTTGGTTGCACCCATATCGGAAGTTAATCTAGTTAGAAGCAATCCTAGGGAATGGTGGGTGGACACAAGAGCTACTCGTCATATCTGTTTTGAAAGAAAGATGTTCTCTTTTTATAAGATGTGAATAAAAAAGAGCAGCAACATTTTATGGGAAACTCTTCAACCTCAAAGGTAGCAGGACAAGGAAAAATTATTTTAAAAATGACATCGAATAAGGAGCTTACATTGAACAATGTATTGCATGTTCCAGATATTCGGAAGAATCTGATCTCTGGTTCGTTGTTAAGCAAGAACGGGTTTAAACTTGTATTTGTTTCTGACAAGTTCGTTTTAAGCAAAAATGACATGTATATGGGCAAGGGTTATCTGAACGATGGACTGTTCAAAATGAACGTCCTTACTGTAATACCACCTATTAATAAAGCCGGTTCTTTTGCTTATGTTGTTGAGTTACCTAATATTTGGCATTGTAGATTAGGGCATGTTAATTATAAATCTCTAAGGAAGTTAATTAATATGGATCATCTGCCCAAATTTAATATTGATTCCAATAATAAATGTCAAATATGTATGGAATGAAAATTGTCTAAGCCTCATTTTCATTCTATAGAAAGAAGTACTATACCACTTGAATTAATTCATAGTGGCATATGTGACTTTAAATCTTTGCAAACCAGTTATGGAAAAAAATATTTCATTAATTTTATTGACGGCTGCACAAGATATTGCTACGTATATTTACTAAGAAGTAAATACGAAGCAATAACAGCAGTTAAACTTTATAAAAGTGAAGTTGAAAATCAACTTGGTAAAAGGATAAAATCTTTAAGGAGCGATAAGGGTAGTGAATACGAATCACCATTTGCTGAATTTTGTTCAGAACATGGAATTATTCATCAAACTACATCCCCTTATACACCTTAGATGATATGTTAATTATTGGTAGTAACATTGATCTAATAAATGATACTAAGAAAATCTTAACTAGCAAATTTGACATGAAAGATTTAGGGATTGCAGATGTTATATTAGGAATAAAGATTTCTAAAACATCAAATGGATTAGTACTCTCTCAAACACATTATATTGAGAAAATATTAGATAGATTCATTAAAAATGACCCTAAAATTGTAAAAACTCCAGTAGATCAAAGTTTTAACTTATCTAAGAATAACGGAGAGAGTATATCTCAGTTAGAATACTCTCGTATTATAGGGAGTCATATGTATATCAGTAACTGTACTAGACCTGACTTAGCCCAATCAATAAATAAGTTAAGTAGATATACGAGTAATCCAGGAAAAGATCACTGGAAGGCCATAATAAGAGTACTCAGATATCTAAGACATACTTTAAGTTATGGGCTGCACTATACTATATATCCAGTTGTACTAGAAGGGTACAGTGATGCAAATTAGATATCGGATACTAAAGATACAAAATCCACAAGTGGATATGTCTTTACACTAGGAGGTGCAGCTGTATCATGAAAATCCTCAAAGAAAATATATATTGCAAGGTCTAAAATGGAATCTGAATATTGCGTTAGATAAAGCTAAAGAAAAAGCAGAATGGCTTCAAAATTTTTTAGAGGATATTCCAGTATGGTCAAAGCATGTGCCTGCAATCTATATACATTGCGATAGTCAATCAGTAACCAGACGAACAAAAGTAAGATATATAATGGTAAATCCTGATACATTCGGAGACGACATAATACCGTTAAGCAAATGCTCTCAAATGGAATTATAACTATAGATTATATAAGAAGACAAGAAAACCTAGCAGATCCATTTACTAAAGGTTCGACGAGAGAGCAAGTTTATAAATCCTCGAGGGGAATAGGTTTAAAGCCTATGATCCAAAAACATACATAATGGAAATCCTAACTTAGTTGATTGGAGATCCCAAGATCTAAGTTCAATGGGACAACTAAATTATGTATTAACTCTGAAGTATGGATAAATTACAGAAGTTTTAAAAATATTTACAAATATAGAGCGACCCATTATACTTCAGGAATAAAAAAATATAGAGGAGATAGAGGGAGAGAAACTTTATAATGTTGAACAGGTTGGTATGGTGTTGGAAACTTAGCTTTGACCGAGTTGTATTTTAAATTAAGTGGGACCCACTAATTTATGTGTGGGTCCATATAAGGTTACTCGTCAAAATGGTTTCTGGGTGAATGAGAAAAACTAATTAATCTCAAAGAGTCCCATGTGAATGAAACTAGTATGTTGGTATCTGTTCATACTTGAGAAAAACTAATTAATCTCAAAAACTAATTAATCTCAGATAGTTTGTGTCTCTTCCTAAGAGTCGTGTAATCATCTATAAAAAGGTTTTTTGTTCCAGTCTTTATTATTAAATAAAATTCTATGTGTGTGCGTCTGTGTTCAAGAGAGAACAAATAAGTGTGATTCATGTATTTCCTTCGTTGAAGTGCTTTACCGAAGGATTTTGATCGTTGTACCTGATAGACTAATCACCAATTGATACCGTAAGCACCAGTAGCGGGGCGAATATTGTCTTAAGGACATTGAATTTAATTCACACCTCGATCTTCTCTGTTTTTTTTAACGTTTGAGGTTTTGCTGATTTCTTCTTCGTTCAAGTTAGAGATTTTGATACAGTGGAAACAACATATGGATGAATCTTTGTAACCCATTCGGTTCAATTCAAATTCTCCAAGTGCTGTTGTAATGCCTCGCCCTCACATTTCAGGTCTGCAGCCCTTACTCAAAAAGAACTAAACATTCCGGCAGAACCATTAATAACCTGTAGCTTTAGGATGTACGCGTTACACCAAGCTAACAATAAGCTTGCACTCACATTCAATACACAAGTAAAATAAAGCTAAAATAAACTTTATTAACCTAAAGATAAATTGTCATATGAACAAACGAATAAACGAATATTCTCAAAGAATAATGGACTAAACATGTGTCCAAACTCAACTAAACTTAATTAAAAGAATAACTAATGTCTTCACGAAAATCTAAGAAACTCCGAAGACTTATTCCTGCCTTACGCGCACCACCACTATTGTATATTCGCTTGATGACCTAGAGCTAAAAAGATTAATGGTGCTAGGTCAAAACCTAGCCAACAAGTTCATTAGTTCGCTTGGCTTAGATTCAAGATAATCCTAAGTTTTACGAGTGTGTATTAATAATATAGCGTAAGATGTGTCAACATAAAAGATTAAACAAATTTAAAGAGATGCATAGAAAGACAGTTGTGGTGTTTTATAATCATTAGTTAAAATTAAGTTCTCGCAACAAGTGGTGTACTCAAGTTACTACCTACGTTTCACCCGTCTCTATAGCTCACTCGAGACACTGGTCGTGCGCCACATGAATCCAATGAACCGCCTCGAAATTTGTCCCCTGAATACTGATAACCCTACCGGCGTTACTTACGTGTCAAGTGATTCTGTAGACCTCACTTGGTGATTCCGTAAACCTCTCTTGGAGAGGACCAGGCCTATACAGGGCCTAAACTATATTTGTACACAAGCCAAATAAGTTGTTTAAACACACATCAAGCTTATGGATGTTTCTTACATATTCTATGTGTCCACAAGTGTTTATCATCATAAAAGTAGTTAACAAATAGTTTAAACATGCCTTACATGCTTTCTAAATGCATAAATAAACCATATCCTACATATCACACATCATAATATTCATTAACCAAAAGCGTACCATTAAAAGGGCTCCAAAACAACCTATTTTAGGGTTGACAGTCAATTGGTATCGATACCCCTCTGTGGGTACCGATACTAACTACCCAGTTAGCATCAGATATAGCTGGTATCGATATCCTCTTTGTGGGCATCGATACCAACTTTGCCTTATGCATCAGATGAGTTCAGTATCAATACTCATCAGTATGGGTATCGATACCAGCCCCATCTATTGCTCGAGGATGAGTAGGTATTGATACCCTCTGAGTGGGTATCGATACCCTCTGGGTGTCTTCGTGATTTTTGGTTTTGTTCATAATCAAAACTCTGTTGAAACTTTATTTTCTTTCCTACAAATATTAGAGATTCACATACACCTCTCATATACATAGATTTCATAAATTCTAACCATTAGAAACATACACACATCATATGATCATGAATTACATGCATTCTCTCACATAATTCGCATGCAACAATATACAAACTAGGTTTTCATGCATTCAATCATTAAGGAACTATAACTACAACATGAATAACCTAAATCCACACCAAAAGAGAAAGTTACTACTTGCCTCAAATCACCAAAGAAATTGAAACTCAAAGAAGAGGAAGAAAAGCTCTGCTACAATGGTGTCTAGGTTTCTTTCTCTTGCTCTCGATCCTCTAGGATCACCCTGCACAGAACCCTAGGTTCTTCTTTTATAGATCGTCTCTCTCACTCTTTCTCCTACCCTGGCCGTGTGCCTTCTCTATCTCTTCCTCCCCTCTTAGTCTATCATAACAAAGAAAAGGGGTTTGGGATTTTAGTTTATATTTATAACTAGTACAAACCCAAACTTACTAAAACTCTATTTGGGTGATCTTAACAAAAGTGGTTGCCCCCAAACATTAGTAACTTAAATTAAAAGGGTATTACAATCTACCCCCTAAAAGAGGATTTCGTCCTCGAAATCGCACATACCACTTCAAAAAGATCCGGGTAACTCGCGCGCATCTCCTCTTCTCTCTCCCATGTGGCCTCACGCTCATTATAATGATGCCACTGCAACTTCACCCAAGGTATTGATCGTGACCTAAGCTTCTGCTCCTTGTAGTCAAGAATCCTATAAGGCTTCTCAACATAAGTTGATCCTGGCTGCAACTCTAACTCGTGGAAATCAACCATTGTTTGGCAATCCTCATCTCTGAGATGTTTTCGAAGCATAGACACATAGAAGACATCATGAACTCCTGCCAATTGGTCTGGTAAAGCTAACCGGTAAGCCACTTTCCCTACTCTCTCTAGGATAGGAAAAGGTCCGACGAAACGTGGTGTTAACTTCCCATTCTTACCGAACCGAAGAACACCATTCATCAGTGATACCTTCAGTAGCACTTGATCACCTACCTCAAACTCAAGTTCCCTACGCCTCTGATCAGCGTAAATCTTTTGACGACTCTGAGCTCCTCGCATACGCTCTCTGATTAGAGTTATCTTCCTTGTAGTTTGTTGCACGGTTTTCGATCTTGGAAATTTCGACTCTCTGACTTCTGCCCAACATACCGGGGATCTACCAGATCTGCCATACAACGCTTCAAATGGTGCCATCCCTATACTAGTTTGGTAACTGTTATTTTAGGCAAACTCAACAAGCGGTAATGAATCTTCTCAATTACCCTTGAAGTTTAGAACTACACAACAGAGCATGTCCTCCAGCACTTGGTTAACTCTCTCCATCTGTCCATCCGTCTGTGGATGAAAAGCCATGCTAAAGTCAAGTTGCGTACCCATAGTTTCTTGAAAAGCTCTTCAATACTTCGAGGTAAATGAAGTATCCTGGTTCGATACCACTGAAACTGGAACTTCGTGATATCGAACTATCTCCTTCACATACAACGTAGCTAACTGTTCTACGGTGTATGTCTTCTTGACTGGTATGAAGTGTGCGCGCTTAGTCAATCTATCCACGATCACCCAAATGGAGTCATTTCCCTTCCTAGTCTTAGGTAATCCGTCGATGAAATCCATAGATATATTCTTCCACTTCGACTTGGGTATATCTAAGGACTGCAAAGTACCCGCTGGTTTCCGATGCTCTGCCTTTACTTGCTGACACCTAAAGCATGTACGCACGAACTTTGCAACGCTACGCTTCATTCCTGACCACTAGAAGTGTCGTTTGAGATCCTAATACATCTTGTTTTCTCCAGGATGTATAGTGTACTTACTACGATGTGCCTCGTTCAAGATGTTTCTCCTCAGCTCAGATTTCTCTGGAACACAAAAATGACCCTTGAACCTCAAGCCACCGTCTTCCCCTGCAGTCATGTCTATGATTTCTCCTTGTTGAATACCTACAACTTTGTCACGGCACCATTGATCGTTTCCTTGCTCACTGATGATTTGGCTTACTAGAGTAGGTTGAATGACCACACTACCTAACTACAACTGTTTCTTTTCGCGGATCGCCAAATCAAAGTTATACTCCGAAGCTGTCTCCAATAGTTGCCATTGCTGGACCATCATAGTCGCCACTATGCCCCTAGGCTACCTACTTAGAGCATCTGCCACTACATTAGCCTTTCCCAAATGATACTGCAACTGAAAGTCGTAATCCTTCAGTAGTTCCAACCATTTACGTTGTCTAATTTTCAGTTCTTTTATGAAAATAAGTATTTGAGACTCTTATGATCCGAAAAGAGCTCAAACCTTTCGCCTATCAAGTAGTGTCTCCAAATCTTGAGTGCAAACGCTACAGCTGCTAACTCGAGATCATGAGTCGGATAGTTGTGCTCATGTATCCTCAACTATCTCGAAGCATAAGCAACCACTTAATTGTTCTGCATCAAAACACATCCCAGTCCTTAATGCGACACATCGGTAAATCCAATAAATTAGTTAGAATAGTTTTCTCCTATTAGTGTATATCTTCTTCTTATTCTTTATCAGAATATCAATTGTATATCAAACTAAATTAACTTACAAGTTATGCTTATATTTGTTTAGAATTATCAAAAATTAATTTACAAGCTCTTTTAGTACTTGTCCCCAAAATCATGTACGACCACTTCAAACGAGTAAAAATTGAACTCTTAACAACAGAGGACACCACAGCAGGAAACTAGAGAAATAAAAAAGGATCCATAAAAAACGCTTTGTATAAAAACCAAGATGAGTAGATGTATATATCAATGAAGTACAAGGCCATCCCATAAGTTAGATGGATCAATCACATGCTAAAAAGCAATTTCCAATTCCACAACCTAGATCAGCTCACCATTAACACTTCGGGCTTAAAATCTCACAAAAATAGAAAGGAGAACAATGCAGAAATATAATAATAATAATAATAATAATAATAATAATAATAATAATTATAATAATAATAATAATTTTTTATAAAAAAAGAAAAAAGAAAAAGCTAAGAATATAATGATAGCATTCAATTAAGATTGTATTTTGTAGAGATCATGAACCTCAAAGAGGCATCAACAATTAATGGATGTGATGATGTGACAAGAGGCTACACTATCATAAGCACTACTCCACCAAACTATCAAAATTACACATGCTTGACGCACACATGTGGATAAATAAATTAACCAGGATAGAAAATCAAATACATTTGACCTCGAAACATTTTAACACAAGATCTTCCCCACGTATAAAATTGGGAAATCTGGACTCTGGAGGGAGAAGTTGGTGAAAGAAAACTCTATATAATTGGCGGCTAAACAAAACACTAAGGCCCTGCTTGGTATGCAGGAAAAATTTGCATTTGCAGTTATTCTCGGTCAAAAGCTGCTTGATATGGTATTAATCTGCTAGTTAGGATACCTATGGCCTTGTTTGCCCATGCAAACTACCACTACCACAGCTGTGGTAATTTGCATTCTATAATTTTTTCCTGCATACCAAACAGGGCCTAAATACAGTAGATCGAGAGAGAATCAACATGTGACAACTTTACAATCATTTGGAAAAAAAAAAAAAGAAAAGAAATACCTTAACAGCCTTTTAGCAGTAAATCCTATCAGTTATATCATATGTTATTCTATCAGAAGTTGGTAATACATGTGCAAATCATTATCCATGACATGACACACTATGATCCCAACTTCGGCCCAATCAGTTATAATGTGGAGGTTCCAATAAAATAGAGAAGGTTCCAAGGTTGCTCTCATAAGCTGTTCAAAACACCATTTCCATCTTATAGTTCGGGAAATTAACACTTAAAAGAACTTGTAAATTAACAAGGATCACTTCGCTTCACATACCTTTCTTCAGATCAGGAATTTCAAGAAGCTCAACAAGTTCAACATGATTTCTCAACTTTGGTTCCATGCGTTTCTCCCCCAAGATTGAACTATTGCATTGTTTGCCTGGAATAAGAATTTTAATTAGCAAACCAAATGACAAATCCAGCTAAACATTAAAAATGAGAATCCATTTGAATTTCCATTATTTTAAATAAACATTCAAACATTTTTCCATTGCTATTTTGCACGAGTGATACAAAACTGAGTTCTAATTTTATAATAAATAAATAAATATAAAAAGTAACAATTTTGTGTTGAATCATATACCTCATCCTTACTAATGGGAACCGATCAATCATGCTCGAGGTTTCCAATCGTCTCTAGTTTCGAATATAATGTCGTTTTCGCCTCTTGAACTTCAGCTTCTTTCTCTGCCGTCAACTATTTGTTCTCATCTGTATTCTTTATCATGTCAGTTGCATATTCCCCTGCCTTGTAAACCAAAAATCCACAATTCAATTATAGATCAAGTGCAACTACTATAAATCACCCTAAACCCTAGAAAAGTAAAGAGAAAAAAGAACTCACAATTTTAAGCTGGGCAACTTTCTTATTGAATTTGTTGAACTCTTTCCGTAAATTATCAAGTTCAAATTGACCTAAACTTGCAGAACTTACGTTGTCGCCATTCCTTGTCGAGTCTAATTATCTCATCGACAATGTCGACATCTTTGAATCTCCAACGCTGAGATTCGCGGATGAGTTCGGGATTGTTGCCTTTGTCTTCTCTGAAGAGATTAATATCCAACATTGTTTCTGCAACTAAAGAATTTGAGAATTGAAGAAGATGAAATGAACCTAATCAACAAAGTAAAACCCTAGTAATCACGATTTCCGTTTCGTTTTGGCGCCAACACAAACGAGTCAGCAACTCGAATACTTCAATGGGATAAAGCGGTTTTTTGTTCAATAAATCAACCAATCATGACTGCGTTTTTTCACCCACGATTACAAGTGGGTGTACAAAATAACAGTAGTTTAGGGCTAGTTCAGTGTGTTCCTCAAATATGAGGATCCCAACCCCAAATTTTACAAGTTGTAGAGAGGCAAGTTGAGTGGGGATCTGCAGAATTTGAGGATCTCGATAAAATTTTAAAACTTGGAGATGGACAGTCCATCGACACCATTAGAGCATGCCTTCTGGGTACCTAAAAAATCTAGCCCCAATCCCTAATTTAACGCTTCTATAATAGTACAGACCTCAAAAAGTAATGATGCAACGTCCATGAATTGATGGATAGTCCATTAACCATTTTGAGGTCCATCAACAAACCTAATTTTAAACGTAAATCAACTAATGCTATCAGTCGTTAAATCTCTCATTTTATTTGCTTTTATTTTGTTAATAAAAAATAATTTTAAATATCAACCTTACATAATCATCATTTTAAACACAACTCGTTAAATTTGTCTACCCCTAAATCTTCTAATTTAATTTTTTAAAGGATGAATTTGAGGTATCCTACTAGTCTTGTTCTTATCAAAACCTAATGAAAAAGTGTGTTTGGATGAATTGTGGATAGGCTGTCCATCTGCAGATACAAATTCGTTCAGTCAATAGACAGTCCAGCAAACAATAACTATTTTAGGAGTAAGTCTACTAGGCACCCTTCAATCTCAAATTTAGTGCTTGGGCAAGTCTACTAGGTACCCTAAAGCACCATATCAAGCTCTCCAACCACTAAAATCCACTATATTGAGGATGTTTTAACAGTACGAACCTCTTAAAGTGGCGATGGAACAGTGGACATTCTATCGACACTTTTGAGGTTCATAAAACGAACTGAATTTTAAATGTAAATCAACTAACTAGTGCTAATAATCATTGGATCCACCTTTGTATTTGTTTTTATTTTGTTAATAAAAATAATTTTGAATATCAACATAAGGGCAAGTCTTATGGAAATCATTAAATTAGGTTGTTCCATGGTTCGCCGACTCGGCCGAGTCAAGCGCGACTCGGCTGACTCGGATCGGACTTGGTGGAGACCTATCTAACTATCCAATACTAGGCTTGGTTGGTTAATGACTCGGTTCGACTCGGTCGAGTCAGTCTTGACTCGGCGTTAACTCGGTCAACTCGGTTGACTCAGTTAGGTTGACTCGGCAGAGTCATATCAGTTATCTTTTTTTAAGATTTTTTTTTAAAATTCAAATTTTTTATTATCGACACAAAACAATAATAATAGTGGGTGACTCGGTCTGACTCGGTCCAACTCGGTCTGACTCAGATCAACTCGACCGGTTCAACTCGGCCGATTCAACTCTGTTGACTCGGAGTTTTTTAATTTTTTTTTCCCTTTTTTTTTTGCAGACCTGACTCGGTATGACTCGGTCCTGACAGAACTCGGACTCGGTCACCACAGAGTTGGCCACCGAGTCCGAGTCGGCGAACTATGGGTTGTTCCAACCTCAAACAAATAGGTTTAGGGATGGGCAAACACCAAGGGTTCGTCTCAAAAAATAAGGTGGTGGTACTAAGTATGTGAGCGACAAGAACTGTTAAGGGCGACATAATTTATGTCACCCATAATTTTGAAAAAAAAAAATAATGGGGCGATAGAGTTTCTGTTGGCCGACAAAAACTCCATCTTTTTTCTCTTTCCTCTTTTTATTTCTCTCTTTTCAAATCTAGTATTTTCTTTTAAATGCTTTCAAATCAACCCCCATGACACTTTCTATCGCCCAAAATAGATTCTGTCGATCCATTTTTCTCCTAATTTTCGTCCCTACATTTGAGGCTAAGACAAGAGTTTTGAGGTATATCATGCACCTTAGGGCAAGTACAATGGATACCACAAACAACCAAATTTGAGGTTTGAACAAGTACCAAGGACACCTCAAGTAACCAAACCCTTCCCCTTCGTCCCAAATTTGAAACTGGGGCAAGGAGTTTAAGGGAGTCGATAGAGATTGTGCTAGATAACACTGTGCCACACGACTGTGACAAGTGTCGTTCAACACAATCTCTGTCGTCTCCTTCCTTATCTTTTTAATTTGTGTGTTCTTCCTCATACGGTAAAGAGAGTGCCTAACATCACAATGTGTTGCATGGTACTCTGAATATCGTCTCTTAATTTAATCCCTTCCAACTCAACAAGATGGTACTTGCTACACCTCAAAGCCTTAAACTTCTACCTCAAACAACTTAATTAAGGATTTTCTATTGTACTTTCCTTTAGAACTTGACTTAACAACCAAATTTGAGGTCTGTCTAGCTTGGGCTACTAAGTGTCTCATTTTAAATACAACCCCAAAATACATGCCTACTCCTAAAACTTCAAGAATTTGGAGGTAGGAGAGTCTGGTCCATAGTTAGTAATTCGGTGTTCAGCAAAAGTTCGGTTCAGGAATCTTTTGGGAATCATTCAAATTTATAGACAAAAAATTATGTCAAATATTCGGTCAAATAATCAGAGTTCGGTAAAAATGCGGTTCGAAAATAATTCGAGTATAGTTCGGATAATCCTTCCAAAAATTAGCTTAAAAATATTATATCTTATCATAAACTACAATATTAATAGTACCCATTCAATAAGTCTCTAACTGAAATTATACTCAATTAACAAAATCTAAAAGTACAAGAGTTTGTGAAACCAATTAGACATGAATTAATTTTTTATATCATCCCATAAAAAATTATAACTAAGTATTGAAGGATAACTACAAATGCAGTGTGTTAACTGTGAAAATAGAAAAGAACATAAAAATAAGAGCAACATACATCAAAACAGAGTAACTAGAAATGCAATGTGTTAACTGTTAATGTATACGTAGTAAAAGAACACATCCAATAATCTCAATGTAACAATAACTAAGATTTAAAAAAAAAATTAAAAGAATTATTCAAAAATTCGGTCTGAATTCGAAAATTATTCGTGAATAATTCGAGGACTGTTAGAGATGCGCGAATTATTCCGACTCATTGAATAGTTCGGCTTTGAAACGTTCGGTTCATGAATAATTCGTGAACATACTAACTATGGTCTGGTCCCTATTATGTTGCACTCACATACCCTAAAATAGAATTTTACCAATATGCCCAAATGGACTAAACAAAGAATCTAGATATTGGGCATCAAAATTAAGGACATTTTAGTAATATTAATAGTTAGAAAAGCCACAAAAAAGTAAAGTAATAAATCTCACCACCTGTCCAAACCAGATTTTTCTCAACAAACAATTCATCATTATCTTCTTCCTTTCCTCTAGTAACTCAATGGCTTCTGCTTCTTCGTTTGCAACTAAAGCCACCAATTCCATATCACTTCTCTTCTTCATCTCCATATTTTCTCTCTCTATCTTCTCCATCACTTCATCAAACCTACCAAATAACCCAATTCCAACACCATGGCCTCATCAATTCCACTCCATTCTCGTCGTGAACAATAGCGGATCGAATCAAATTATCAATTTATGGTACGATTGGACCAACGGAAGAAACTTCAATATAATTCGGAAACAACTTGGTGAGGTTCTTTATGACCTAGAATGGAACAATGGGACTTCATTTTACTACACTTTGGATTCCAACAAGAAATGCAAGACGGTTAAATTTGAAGTGGGTATTCTTCGCCCTAACTGGCTTGAAGATGCAAATTATTTGGGACAACAGAAAGTAGATGGATTCCTGTGCAATGTGTGGGAGAAGGTGGATTTCATTTGGTATTATGAGGATGTTGTCACTAAGAAGCCTATCCATTGGGTATTCTACACAGGTATGTATTTGTAATTTGTTCAATTTTTCTATTAATAAGATATACTAAACATGTTTTTTTAGTATAATATAATTTGAGGAGTGATGCTTTGCCTAATATTATAATATTAGAATTTGGAAATGTATAGTAGGGATTACGTTTGAGGATGAAGGATAATATCTTCATTATGTTAGTTATCCTTCTAAAAAAATCACATTACTCTAAAATTTATAACGACAAATAAAAAAAAAATGAATAGAGATCAAATGCCACCATTTGGGATCCTTAATTTGTGGCTGCATAAGTAGAGGAGGATGATCTAAGGGTTGTTTTTCATTGATCATGATCTCCTTTCTATGTAGATTATCATATTAAAAAAATAAGTATGTTCTAAAATTTCTAACCCTTTCAAATTAGTCCATCAAAATCTTAAAATCTTTTGTTTTTTTAGGTTTTAATTTTACCACTAATTTACAATCAACTTTTGAGGTGGTTGAAGTTTTAGAACTGGATGAGTTTTAGATATGATAAATGTACATAGTGAGGAGAATATTTTTTCTAAAAATCAGCCTTTGAATCCACTCAATGTGAACCTAAAATGATTATTGGGTTTAGTGGGGGCATTTGATCCCTTCTCGAAAATAAATTTAGGTGATTTATGGGCCTTTCATAAATATGTATTGTAAGTTTTAAATGAACTTTAGATGGGTCAGAACTTCTAGGATAGGATAATTTTACATGGGGGATGATCTATATGGTGAGGATATCATCTTCACACCGTTAGATCATCTTGTGAGTCCCACAATACAATTCTAGACATTCTAATATTGGGCAAAATATCCTTCCCCTGTTTCCCTCTCAAAGGCTAGTTACAAGACATTTTGATGAGTTTTTTGCTTATTATTTCATACATGATTTAGGGTCGGGAGACATACTTATTTGATTTTCTCAATTAACAAATATCGCGCCTTTTGCACTTATTTTCTCCCAAGTGATGTAAGTTATAGCTCTGATATATTTATGCCGCTGTTTCTGTAGGAATGGAAGCTCATGTGATGACATTTGAAGTGGGAGCAGTGTTGGAGGATGCAAATTGGCAAGCCCCATCGTACTGTTTCGAGAAGAAGGAGAAAGAAGATAACCCAAAACTTAAATCTTCAGTTAATGGTGAAAGTTCAATGGAGGGATTTCTGAGAGGTAGTATGGGGCTTTAAATTAAATGTAATCCCTCAATTTCTCCTTTAATTATTATGAAACTAAATTTTGAGGTTATTTACAATCAGCGGTTCATGCGTAGCTCTTCGTTACTTGGGAGGGAAATAATCTTTTCTTGCTATGCAATAGATACAAACCCTTGTTAGCAATCACCCCTTGATCCAAGGGCTGCTTTTTTTTTGTAAGGCTGATTGACTCATCTCTATGTGGGTCTCATTAGCTATTGTAAATTACTTGTAGGAACTAGTGATAACTCGTGCTTTCGATATAATACATAACGTCGCATTTTTCATCGTCTAAAATCTGTTCGAACATATATTAGTATGAGATTTCGTGTATTTGGCATATGTGGGCATGCTGACCATGTGTTGTATGCACCTTATTCGTACTTAACACCCAAAATATTTTTTCTTCTTTTTAAATTTTAGTATTGATGACTGGTCTCATTTTAAATTTTAGTGTAGTACTAACTCTTTACAATTACGAGTCCTCCCACACTTGTTGCGGACGAGTGACTTGGCAATTACCCTCTTTCATGCGCGTGTAAGCTGACAATTCCGAAAAACCTACTTTGCCTCGTGTGTATGTGAGCTAGAAAACTAAGTGACTCAATGTTTGGATCTTTGCAATGGGGTCCCATACGGGAGCGTAAGTAGAGAGCATAAATAAGAAAGGTAGAGAAACAAAATTAAATGTTTGGGGTAGGCAGAAGTAAGAAAATTCAAAAATTCAAAAAAAAAAGATAAAAAAAAGGGTGCGGGGAGGCACGGACGGACACCATTATGGCTTACCACCACCTAATTTTGATTTACATAATAAGAAGATCATCACGATAACTACGCTTAATTTTGATCAAGACACTGAGGAGATCATCAGCACAAAAATTCAGCACTTGAATCATCTTTACACTGGCCAACAAGCAGGTGTAAGAATATAATGGGTATTACGTAGGCCCACTTGAACACGAACTATGGGCATATGCAATTTAAACAATGAGAAGATCATGAAAAAAAAATCAGCTCTTGGATCAGCTTTATGTAGCACCCACACTTAGGTGTAAACTAAGTGTAATATTCTATTTTTTCTCTATTAATACTACACTTGCACCTTTTTGACACTAACTTGTGAAACCCACATGATGATAAGATCATCTCCACCAAAAATCATCCTTTGGATCATATTTGAGTGGGCTTTAGAATAAGTGTGAGTGAAACATAAAATAACTAAAAGGAGACAATTGGTATTAGATGGAATTGAGCCGGAGTAGTTAGGAGATTTCTAGGCACAGAAGATGTTGTCCATTACCACTGAAAGGGACATAGATAATATTGATAATA
>MVGT01003808.1:41847-69015 GCA_002174775.1 Macleaya cordata
ATAGTTTCTTCCCTAATTGTAAATTGTTCCGCTGTAAATATTTTTCGTCAAAATAGGATGAGGGAATTTTTGCGCACCCAATATTTTACATAATAGGGACGGAAAAATATTTGGTACAATCACCCCAAGAACTAAATTTGTGACTGCTTATATGGTTGTCCCTATACGACAACCATTTTCCAACTACAATAAATCAGATGCTTAATTCACCATCGGGGGCGGAATTTGGAAAGAAAAAAAAAAAATTGTCCCTAATTAATAGTCGGTTATTACGGACGAACAAAAATAAATCGTCCCCAATAATCGATTATTTAGGACACTTTCAGAAATCGTCCCTAAATGGGTGTCGCTAAAAGTCTATTTTTTTTGTTGTGAGGTCAGCAAATCTGTCTAGCATTACTCTTACTCTAATTCTGTAGCTACATTATACATGGCGGACAGTTGGAGACATTTACCTTTTGGAGAAACAGAATGCAAAAGAATGAAAAATATTAAGGAAATACATGTAATTGACTAGGTTTTGAATTGGAAACACTGTCCAACTATAAAATCAACCAACATTTGAAAGATTATTTGTTCAATTTTGTTTCCTAAGGAAAAAATAATTCAAATCCCTCGAGTAACAGTTCTCTTTTGTTTTCAGTTAAAGATATATATGAAATGAAATAACAACCTTGAAGTCTAAAGACTGATATAAGTAAACAAAACATGTTGACAATATATAGTATCACAAAGCAGGCTTCATGGTATATATTCAATGAAAAATATCACATAACTAAACAACAAGAAATTACATTAGTTACATATGTCCATCCTTCGAACCTTCAGTTTCTTGAGAAATAGAGTTGTCCAACATCTCCGTGGCCTTCGCGATATCTTTGTTCTTTAAATCCATCACATCGACGTTATAAACATAAAATTTAGCCGCAATCAGAAAGACAATAAAATTGAGAAGATTCAATCCAACAAAAAACCCATAATAGTAATCTAAATGCGACACATTTAAGTTATTTAGGATCCACCCTTTGTGCCCATTCCTCTTTGTGATATCAGCCACAGTTGATAGAAGAAAACTACTAAGAAAGTTTCCAATTCCAAGGCTGCTAGTAAAATATGAAGTCCCAAGGCTTTTCATGCCCTCGGGTGCTTGGTCGTAGAAGAATTCAAGTTGCGAAACTAACACACAAGCATCAGCCATACCCATCAAAACAAATTGAGGTAGAAGTGTGAAAATCGTTAAAGGGACGATTTGATCTTTATCGACGATACCATTATCCCTTGCTACACTTAATCTCTTCCTTTCAGTTAGGGAAGCGACGGTCATAACAAGGATATGAAACACATAGCCAAGTCCCATTCTCTGCAACAATGATATTCCTCTAGGGTTTTTCGTGTATCTTCTAAGTAAGGGAACAATGTAACGATCGTAGATTACAAGGCTAATCAACATTGCGAGCGTAACGAATGCTGTAAGAGATGCTGGAGGAATGTCGAAATGAGGACCCATAGACCGATCAAGGGTGGTACCTTGTTTAACAAAAAGTGTGGTTATTTGTGCATACATGACACTCGGTATAAATGTTGTGATTAGAATAGGTATCATTTTTATCATCTGTTTGGTTTCCTCAACCTGGGTCACCGTACATAGTGTCCATGGATCGCTTACACCAGTCTTTATAGCAGCTTTGTCAATAATCCTGTGCATAGATAGGCAATAAAAATGCTAGTGATCGAGTACTAAAGCCTACATAGTACCAGCATTTGATTAAAAAAAAACACACACACATTTGCTATGATTTGGTAGGCCCAGTTGTTAGACTTTCTCAGCCAGGCCCAAGCAAACCAATCAATCACGTTCTGATTAGAATCACAATTGGATTTGATGATCTATGTCAAATTGGATTCTTAGGAATCGATTGGATCATCAGTTGAACTTAATTTGTCAAAAATTATCGGTTCAAAATCGATAATCACCCTAAATTAAAGTGAAATATAAAATAAGGAGAATAAGTAAACTGACCTCATTGAAGGGGTATGATCAATCCTGAACTTTCCATTGGTATACTCATCCAAGCTTACCTCATGGAGGTCTTTAGGGTCATTAGGGTAGGGAACGTTCCATTTTTTGTAGGCAGCAACTAGGACTCTAGCCATCTTAGTGAAGGGACTTCCAGAAGTGATCTTGTGTCTATAGAAAGGGGTTCCAACCAAGAAAACTAAAATTGAAATGGCCAATCCAACTGTAGGAAGGCCATAGCCAAGGGCCCAACCCACATTGTCTTGTATGTACACCACGAAGGTGTTTGCTCCTAGGGTTCCAAAGAAGATGCTAAAATTCCACCAGTTAAAAAATGATAACTTTTGGGCTCTCTCTTTGGGCTCAAAATCGTCGAATTGGTCCGCACCCATTGTTGATATATTGGGCTTGGTTCCGCCTGTTCCTACCGCGATTATGTAGAGGGCGCAATAAAAGATGGCGACCTGAAACGTAGAAGCTCGTTTGGTACAGTCTTGGTCAGGTACCCCATTCCCACATGTTGGTGGCTTCAGTGCGGGCAATGAAACTGATAGAGTTAGTAGGCACATTCCCTGTATGCAAGTGGAAAACATTACAAGGAAAATTTGGTTAATTTGATATCAGGTACTTAATTTTTCTTAAAAAAAACTAGAAAGTATAGCTGCCTATCTATGATGAATGGGTTTGCTGTAAAAATGGATCTCTTTTCTACCAGAAAATGCAAGGAGGACTAGTTCATGTTTATGGAAGGTGGCTGCCTACTATCGATATCTAAATATTGAATAAGGGTAACTGTCAAACATGGTCAAAATTAGTCTTTTAAGTTGACTTTTTAAAAATAACAAATAGATATAGACTATCAAACTTGGTCAAGCTCATTAAACAAATAATTGTTTGACCTTTTGTTACACCTCTTGAAACCTAATTAATCATCTCTAACGGTAAATCGATTTCTGTTCCGCACTCTCTTGTCGAATATCATTTTTTAGTAATCGAAGGCCATAAGAATGGGAGACGATGATTTCTTCGAGGTAAACCCATCAGTGGAGGAGCTCTACTCAAAAAATACTTATGGAGGGGGTATTAGTTCCACTAGTCTTCCTAAAGAAGCTAAAAACGGATAATTTTCTAGTAATAGGACCAATCTTTAAACTCTGTTTCACGTTTTTTTCGAGTTTTCGATCGAAAAAAAAACACAAATTCGTTACATGTTCGCTCTTAACAGTGTGAATAATTCAGAATGTTCGCATAAAAGGGTGTGAACATTATAAAATATTCACTTTATGGGTCGAATATTTAAAATATTCGCTTAGAAGGATGTGAACAATATACATGTTCATACTTGAGGGGTCTAACAGTTCAAATGTTCGCTTACCAGGATGTGAACAATATAAAATGTTCACACTTGAGGGGTCGAACAAGTCAAAAAAATTCTAACCCTAAAGTGTGAACATAAACAACTAATTATTTTTTAAAATTAATTTTATTTTTATTTTCGTTTTAGATTTATTAATATACTTGGTATCGTTGAGAACAAACATAGAAGGTTTTGGGTTAAGTTTAAGTTTAGTGAATATGTTTTGACCAACCAAGGATAGCCCCAATGGTATCTTTGTATGCCCTTTTACAAAAATAATAGCCCTTATCACTCAGTTCCTTATCCCATATTTAGATGTCAATAGCACCCTCCTCATGGAAATGGTTATTTTTAACGGAAAATATTAAAAAATCCTTATTTTTTAGGGGACCGAAGATTTTAATCCCTTCCCAAAATATTTTTATAATTTTAGTCCTCTTTTTTTCAACTTATGATTTTAGTCCTTAAAAATTATAGTTTGTGATTTTAGTCGCTAAAAATAAAAAAATAAAGTGTAAACTAGTTTTTTAAAAATACCTAAGATGCCCTTGTTGACTTTTTATGAACTTGTTTTTACAAGTCTGAACTTTATAATTTTGAGAAATTCAACTAGTTTGTTGGAGAAGAAGAAGAAATCCGCATGAGATAAGTTTGCGGGTTCAGAATGATGATGCAGGCATTAAGTTTTTTTTAGATATATGATATATTTGGAATAGAATATTTTTAAAAGTTAGTATTTTTTTTTAAACTAGGGACTAAATTTAGAAATACTTTTTTCCATTAGATTAAAAACATGAGGGCTATAAAAAGAGGGACTAAAATCTCAAAACCCCTTTTCTTAATTATCTTCCTTCAAGGTGGTACTGTTCATGTCGAGTCTTTTGTAGCTTTTAATATGCTCATGGTTCAAAGTATCATGTCGTTTTTTAATGTATCTTGTGTTTTAGTAAAACTGATACAATAATACATGGGTGATGTTAAAGAAGTTCCTCAAAATATTGGGAGAATGGACAAGATGGGGGGTGGACTAGATTGTTTAAGTTGGTTGGGGGGATAGATTTAGTTTTACTTAAGGGATGGTTATCTAAAAATAGGTTGATATTTTTTGACCCAACTCCAAAAAATACCCCAACCCTAAAAGAAAACCCCCAACATAAAAATACACCCACCATCCCCACCTCCGGTCACCACCACTTCACCGCCAACAACCACCACCACCTTCTTCTTCTTCTTCCTCTTTTCTTCACGACATAGAGATGACTCATCTCCAGGTCATTTCCTTTCCCTTTCTCTCTCACTCTCTTTGCCCCCTCTCTACCCTCTCTTTCTCTCTCACCTTTACGTCTCGGCCAGATCTAAAAAAATTCAGATCTGGATTTTTTTTTCTGGTTGTGGTGGCTAGCAGCGGTGGAGAAAGAAAAAGAAATAAGAAGAAGAAGAAGAAAAAAAGTGGCCCGCGAGGTGGTGGCCGGCGAGGGAACTCACCGGCGATGGAGATGAAGATGATGGTGATGTTGGTAGGAGTGGGGTATACTTTTTAATTTTAATGGGGTGAAAGAAGAATATGTGTTAGGTCAGTTTGCCCCAACACCACCCCCTTAGTAAAATTGAGTAATAATTGGGATAAGAGATTTTGGAGTAAAAGCCTATTTAACTTATCTATCCCCCAATATTTTGAAGAACCCCTATAAGAGCACCCTAATACATTACTGGAATCCGAAACATACATACATTTTCAATACAAATCCGTACATTATAATACAAATCAATATACTCTGATAACTTTTTAAAGAGGGGGCATATCGAAATCTATCAAAATGCATATATCCTAATATATATCGGAGCTGAGTGTTATTCATAATGTTCAGCGTGTTTCATAAATTCTAATATTTCAGCATCATATTTTATTTTTTTTGTTTTAATGAATATATTGAATCAGTTTCCAACAAATTAACTTGCACATTCGTTCGAAACAAAATTTTAAACCTTAGCTATGCTAAAGCTAGCTAGGTTATCGATCTCTTTGGCAATATATAACTTTCCATTTCACTTTGATTAAAAAAAAATGGGGGGAAGTGGCCAAAATACTTAATATATAACTTTTTAAATCTATTTGGTATACAAGATTTTCAATAAGGCTAAAATACATTTTTAAATTTTTTTTAAACTGTTTAGTCTTTTTTAAACTTTTATATGTCTATTTAGTTAATTCCTTCCTTTTTAGTGTTCGTCTTTTTTGTAACTTGTACAGCAAGAGAAAGTTATTTTTTTTATTATTAAACTTCAAAATATTATATTTAAGATAAAATTCGAATTTTGACGAAATTCATATATTTGGAAAGTACTTTTCGAGATCTTCGAAACTAGAACAGTCAAGAATATTTTTTTTGAAAAAAAAAAATTACAAAATTTATGTAGAAATATTTTTGCACATAAAGAAAACATGTAAAAATATTTTTACCTACTATTTTGAGTAACAGATTTTGACAAAATTTATATATTTTGAAAGAATTCTTCGAGATCTTCACTTTTTCTTATATGTTATTATCCAGTTTTGAAATTCGCAAATTCGAATTTGGATGCAATCTAGATAAAATATACTTGTTGTAGTGGTCTCTATTTATCCGTGTAAAAATACTTTTGCATGTTTTGTGCAAAAATATTTTTGTATATGCCGAGAATATGAAAAAATATTTTTGCCTATTGTTTTTAGTAACCGGTTTGACGAAATTTATAGGTTTGGAAAGTAATCGTTAAGATCTTCATTTCTTATTTTAATGTTATTTTGTTTTGAAGCATCTTAAAAATATAGTTTTCTATTACGTAAAAATTAATTTGTATAATTTTTTTTTATTTGAAAAAAGAATTGCTGTCTGGTCTCGTTTCGAAGATCTTGACGAATGCTTTTCAAAAATATAAATTTTAAGAAAATTAATTTTTATTTTTTTTAAAAAAAAGTAGATGGTGATAAACATCGTTATATATTATTTGGTGGACAAAATGCTATATCTGTCCAAAAAAAAGTAGTTGGTGCTAAATAGAGTTATATGCACCTAGAGTTAATGATTACTTTGAATTAATTAAACCCCATATCTGTCCAAAATTTATTTTTAAACAAAACAGAGTCATATATTATTTGATGGACTAAATAGACCTAAATAAATTCATCTTGGTTGTTTTGTACATTCCAAAAAAAAAAGATTTGTGAAAACATAACGATCGATATATGTAGCATTAATTACCATAAGATAAATAGCGGCAGAGATGATGAAAGTCCAGTATCGACCGAGGTGAGCATCTGCGATGTAGGCACCTATGATAGGTGTCATCCAAACTGTACCAACCCAGTTGGTCACGTTATTTGATGATTTAACAGTCCCTTCGTGCAGCTTCCTCGTTAAATACAACACCAAATTCGATGAAATTCCATAATATGCCATCCTCTCAAATACTTCATACCCTACAGAATTACGTACATATATATTTATTTACATGAACAACTTACTTGGTCTTAAAAAAAAAAAATCAAGTTAATTGATTTTTTAGCACTAGAAATATTAGAAGGATATGATTTTCGGTGATAATGATTTAATGGTGACTACATCATCCACATCAAAAATTAGCATTTGAATCATCTCTACATAATTGAATCTTTCGTGGGTTTTACCGGATCCATTCTAATCACTGGCAAAAAAAAAAAAAAAAAAAATGAGAATGTGACTTTTGTCCTACTTTGTTTTGTTGTCTTTTAACCCTAGATTTTGGTGTATTTGAGTTACTCCTAACATTTTACTTCCACCCCCCTAATTTTTTTTGCACGACTTTTTCACTTCGTTTGCACTTATATACAGGGCTCACAAAGAGATGATAGTAGGTTGATTTCTGGTGAGATGATCTCTTCGTCCTCACAAAAAATGCCATTGCTCCAAAACTTTAAAGGCCCTTACAAAATTATTTGAATTTTAAGCTTTTTTTTTTTGAAGGAATTTTTTAAGCTTTTTAAACATCTATTGTTATTATTTTCAATTAATTTTTAATAGTGTGAAAATTTTTTAGAATGACATGATTTCTTTAGGAGATTGATATATACGGTAAAAGTCAGAGATCATCTTCATAAAAAATCAGCCTAGACTCTACAGATAGGTGTAAATGAGGTGTAAGAATAAGTGGGAGGAAAATGGTAGGGTGAAAGTAAATTAAAAACAAATGTAGGGACCTAATTAAAAAATACAAGAATTAGTACGACTATACACTCCCAGCCAAGAAAGTAGGGATATAGTTCAATTTGCTTAAAAAAAATGTGTCCGCTCTTCCTAATTCTTTATTATTTCATTGAAAACAGTTATATAATCTCTAAAAATAGAATGAGATTTAATTTTTTGAGTTAGATTAAACATTAAAAAAAAAAAAAAAAAAAAAGCTTGATTTAGATAGAGTTAGGATTCATCTACATCACAGGCCTCAAACATACAGTCAAATATAAGTGGCAAGTACGTAGAGACCACATAAAAATGATCCAAGAACTGATTTTAGATCAGAAGATGTACGTTCTCTTAATCATAAAAATCATCATGACCCAAAATCAGTCTAGAATTTTATGAGAAATATCAAATTTAGCTTTAACTACTATATCTGAAGGCACGCCCTTCAAATAAAATTATATGAGTCTCAAAAACTAAGTAAAACTATATATAGAATAGAATAGAATATCACTATGCATATATGGAGCTGATGATCACTAGATGTACGTGGTCCTTAAAATTAATTAAGGTAGGTAGCTAGGGTACATGCATGGTACCTTAATTACTTACCTACAATGAACCAACATGCCTTCCATCTCCCTCCTTTGGATCTAAGGATGGGTCTGCCCTTGAGATCTACTGTACCATCCTGTGTATACTGATCTTCGTTTCTGCCTACATATCCCATCATGCTGCCTTTCTCTTCTACCACTTCCATCTCCTGATCTATCTGTGTGCGTGGGTTTAGTTTAAAGCTGAGGGAGGGAAAGTGATCGAAAGAGGTGTGTGGAGCTATATAATTAATTTAGTTGCAGATTATTTGAGGAGAGATGGATGGGCATTTATTAAGTCGATCAGGGACGTGGACGGGTGATGAATATATTAGTCCAGCACAAGACATCAAGGCAGATTCAGTTTTCAATAATAAAGCCAATAATAATAAATATGAAAGTTGACTAATTAACTCCATCTATATAGATGGAACGGCATACAGGCTAGAATATACCGGCTGATGTGGGGTTTACATACGGTTAATCTAAGGGCTTATATTATGTGAGAATGTTTTCCCCATTATATAGATCATCCTCACAAAAAATCACCTCATTCTAATCCTGATAGAAGCATCACAAATTGATTAAAAGTTAAAAGCAAAAAATGAACGATGATAAAAAAAGTCTGTTTTTTATGCAGCTGTCAATTTTAAATAAGCTGATGTTTAGTGAGGATGACTTACATTGTGAGCAAAACATTCTCACAAAATATCAACCCTGAAATAAATCATATGTAGGACCCACATCAACCTATACATATAACCCGCATATTCTAGCTTGTATGCAGATCTACTCTCATATATATATATATATATATATTAAGAGTTGTGATTGGAGGATCCCATGTGATGGACCACTCCATTGCTGCTTGTCATTAAAGTCAAAGAAAAAACTAAAAACTAAATAAATAAAATAATATTTAAACATTCACGTCTTTTGTGTGCCCTAAGCTCCCACCCGGAGGATCTTGGGGTTGTTACCCCGCTTTAATGAAGTGCCTAACCCATAAAGTTTGGGCGCGCAGAGTAATGCTATAGGAATCTCAAATTTACAATCCAAATAATATCTCACATTATAAAAGTAGTGTTGGGATCTATTTCCATTTAACTTCGGTCTAAAATTGAATTTTATAATCTAAAATATTATTTTGGATGTAAATCTAAGTTCTTATTGTTATGTAAAAGGTTGCGTGGAATGTCAAATTTACCTTAAAATTGTGGATGGATTCACTTGAAAATCTACAACCATATTAAACAAGTCTTAAAGCCCGTACTACGTACGGGCATTTGTTTTAAAAAATTAAGTTAATAAATATGAATTGATTAGTTTAATTTGTAATATTGTTATATTAATCATTATTATGAAGAATTACAATAACCATTGAATTATAATTTGTATTAATAATTATTCTTTATTACTAATATGGTAGGACATAAATTTGAATGGAGAGATTATCAGACATAAATTTGAATGGAGAGATTATTGGACATGAACTTAAGTGAGATAACAAATATGGTATTAGGGAGACTTTATTATATTTTAAATTACTTCTCATGAGGAGGCTTTTGTGTTTGTTATTTATTAATTAAAATTGATATAAAATTCTGAAATGCTTTTATTTGGAGTTTTAAAGTTTTTTTTTTTTTTCAGAAAACGATTTTACAATAATTGAAAAACAAAACTAATCATCAATTTTTTTTATTGGCTTGATTGATCAAGTCATACAATTACTTGCCCTTTCAAAGAGAAAGAGAAAAGAATAGAGAATAAAGAGAGAGAGAGAGAGAGAGAGTAATATCCGTTCTTGAATTATCTGTAATATAAAAAATATAAAGACAAATACAAATCAAATATGGAGTAAAAGATTCTACTCAAAAAGAGAGTTATAGAGAACCATTTGGATCTGGTAAAAGAAGAGAATAATCTAGCTTTATTTTGATATGGTAGATGAAGCGAGATGAAATTTTCTTCAATGATGTTGCAATAGAGATTGTCATGCAGCGGTCCCCGATTCCGATCACCACCTATCACAATTAGCAGTGTGAAATGATAGTTATTATTTTTTTTCTAAATACATGATAGTTATTTCTCTTATTTGAGAGAAATAAGAGTACTATTAACTTATTCATTTTTCAATTTTTAATTGACTAACCAAGACTTGTAAACATACTTCATGGGAGACAGTATACATATCAAATTGTTCATTCTTCAAAATTGGTTCTATCAAAAAAAATTCTTAAAAATTGGTTTGATTGATCAAGTCATACAATTACATGCTCTTTCAGAAAGAAAGAGAAAATAATATAGAAAAGAGAGAGAGAGTAATATCCGCTCTTCATTTATCTATAATATAAAAAATATAAAGACAAATACAAATCAAATATGGAGTAAGAGATTCTACTCAAAAAGAAAGTTATAGAGAACCATTTGGATCTGGTAAAAGAAGAGAATAATCTAGCTTTACTTTGATCGGGTAGATGAAGCGAGATCGAATTTTCTTCAAGGATGTTGCAATAGAGATTTCCATGCAGCGGCCGTCGATTCCGATCTCCACCTATCACAATGTTAATTAAATTAGATGATGGAAAAACGAAAAAAATACAAAATACAAAATGACTTTTTAGAACCGTGATTACTTTATACTGTGGAAAGTACCTATACATATGAGTAAGGAGAATCAAAAGGTATTTATATAGGAAGAGATAAATGTAGTAGAGGAAAACACTGAGTAATTAAGCAGAAGATTGTAACGTATTGAATAATTAAGAAAATAATTAATTAATATTTATAAAAAGTTTATAACCGATATTAGTGTAATTAGATTCTTATTACTATATTTATTATACTTTCTTCATTGGTATCTAATTAGCCTAATTTTAGGAGAGAAGAGATAAATTTTAGGAGTAAGCTATAAAAGCTTTTTTATGAGATATAAAAAAATCATCAAAAATTAAAAAACGTTGTGTGGGCATTGTTATTTTTTATTAAAGTTTTTAATAGCTAATCTTTTAGGAGAGAAGAGAGAAATTTTAGGAGTTTTAAAAATTAAAATACGTTTTAATTATTAGTATATTTGTGAAAGAGATTTAGGAGATATATTTTAGGAGGAATTTAAGGAGAGGAGTTTTTTTTGGTTAGCTTAATTAACATGATAAATGACTAATTAAAGAGAATTAATGAGTGACACAGAAGGTGCTTGTGAGGGAGCTTGGAAGAGGGGAGGGGATGAGTTAAGTACCATTGCATAATAGGGTATGTTTTTTTTACCATGAGCTGACAGAGAGGATTTTTTTTACCCTGGGTTTTTTTGACCCTGGTTAGCTTAATTAACATGATATATATATATATATATATATATAATAGATATATAATAGATGTAATAGATAGGGGTGTGAAGAGAGAGGTTATGTAAAAAAAATGGTTTACAGAATATTAAGGGAATTAGATTGCTTGATTTTAGCAAAATTACTATAGTTATGTAAAAAAATGGCTTTCGATGTAAATGGATTTTCTCCAACAAATAGCTCGTCCAAATTTTAATCTTTTGTGGTGAATGAGACCTACATTGGTAGAAAAAAATTAGATTAGTAAATAAAGCATAAAAAAAATAAAACTTTGTAGCTCGAAAAATAAAGTAATCTTAGCTAGAAAAATATGTCTATTTATATGATGAACTATAAGAAGAGAGAATAATAATGTAATTTATGTGCATGTGTTACAATTCTAATTTTTAATGCATAATTAGTGGCCAATTAAAAGAAATCAATGAAAAAGAGAGAATAAATTTTAGAGAGATAATTTAAGAGAAATTTAAGTAGATAAAGATTTTATTTGATTAGCTCAATTAACATGATAAATGATTAATTAAAGAGAATTAATGAGAATTATTATGTGAGGAGAATTTTTTAGGAGATATTTTGGGAGGAATTTAAGGAGATGAGTTTTTTTTTTGGTTAGCTTAATTAACATGATAAATGACTATTAAAGAGAATTAATGAGTGACACATATGGTGCTTGTGAGGGAGCTTGGAAGAGAGGAGAGGAGGAGTTAAAATTACCATTGTGTAATAGTGTGGGTTTTTTTTACCGTGAGCTGACGGTGAGGATTTTTTTGACCCAGGGTTTCCACTATATATATATATATATATATAATAGATTCGAGTTATATATATATATAGAGGGAATACCTCCGCCGGTACCACCCAATTGCTACTAGCCAAGTAGGAAAAAAACAAAGAATGAAACAAATAGTTGTATACTTTGTTTAATTTCCAATACAATGGGAAACATCCATTGGGTGGTCCAAGCTATATCATTTATTTCGGGACTGCTACTAATTCGGCTCAAAATACATGGCGTGCAAGTGGTGCAACTGTCGTATGATATAGCGGCATCTAAGAGTTGCACAAAGAAAATTTTATATTTTTCAGTAAATATTTTTATTTATTAAAATTACTCGTTAACGTGTTTTCAATTAATAGTCTGTTTGGATGAAAGATTCTAAGATAAGGATTTAGTGGGAATCAAAGATTCTTGTTTTCCTGGTCTGTTTAGCTGCTAAGAGTCCCTGAAAAATTTCCCAGAGAAACATATTTTCTAGTAAATCTCTCATTCTGAGTCCGACCTCCCCTAAAATTTGCAAGAATTCATGTTTCCACGTATTCAAACCAAGGACTTTACACGTGGGAAGATGGTTATCATTTTCCTTTCTTTCCGGTAAGTAGAGGACTACGAGGTCGACCATTGAATGAACGCACCAATAAATCAGTCTGACTAGTAGTAGCCAATTGTATGGTACGTCAAACGAGGTGGGTCCTCGAGCTGAACTATATTAATAATACATAAGCTTTTGTTGACTAGAAAAAGATCTGTTTGTCCGGCGCATTTCCTTGACTAGCTAGTTAATGTAGTTTTCTTTTCCAATAGAAAATATTAAGTAAGAGTGATGCTACACGAGGGAAGACAATCTGATCCATGGGGTCTACATGACGATTTAAGGGATTTGTACTGATCTCATAAAAGAGTTAACTCAATTTTAATTGTGATTATTCATTTTATCTTGATACAGGATTAGAAATTTTAGTATGAAATATTAATTTTTTTTTGGTAAGGATGATTTTATTTATTTTATTTTGATGGGGTTTGATGGGATTAGAAGTTTTAAAACAGATTAATTTTATGTACGAATAATCAACATGGTGAGGTGAGCATGCTCACACAAAATTAGTCATTGGATCATCTTCATATATGGGGTCCCATAGGTTAGATTGTATTCCCAATTAGGTCCCAAACTTGGATCCAAACATAACCAGTCATTGTATTCCCATAAGTTTTATAACAGAGTAACTTTTTGTAAGATTGATCCACATGGTGAGGTGAGCATCCTCACACAAAATCAGTCATTGGATCATCTTCTTATATGGGGTCCTATAGGTTAGATTGTATTCCCAATTAGGTCCTAAGATTAGGCAATGCTTGGATGGCATGAATGTGATTCCTGGAAAGAGGGAATCGTAAACCCACCTTCCTTGGCCCCTTAGATTTGATATTCTCCCATTGTTTTGGGGAATTGCATTCTCAAGAATGTGATTACGGGTTTAAAAGGCCAACTAAACACCATAATGTAATTATTTCCCACAAATACAATTCCATTCATGTCATTCACACATGGCCTTATATCACAAGAAGAGTTTTTGAGAGTTTTTTCTTATGGGGCTCACATGGCGATTACCCAATTTAAGACTTATTTTGAGTTGCGAACGGTGAAATAGAAAGCTCAAAATTTCACCACGTGAGGATGATATCTACAAGGTGAGGAAATCATCATTATTAAGTTTATGCCCTCCAACTCAAAACTATTTGACAATAAGTGGAGTGTCCCAAGATCTCCATATATATTGGGTTGCAAGACTTTCATCTTAGACTATTCTGAATAATCATCGTAAAAAAAAAAAAAATGAAAAAGAAAATCAACTCACAACTATAAGGAAAACCTCCTAAGAAAATCTCTAGATCTGCCGTTAGCATTACTAAATATTTGGAAAGTTGTTATTGTTATTATATATATTAATATTATTAGTATATATTAATAATAATAATGTTGTATGCCTTGCAATTACTTGATCGATTTCAAAGAAATTTCTAGTGGGGCCATGCCGTTGATCAAAAGAAACTTCATTATGTGAACTAAATAATCTTTCTTAATCAGAAAAACTGTGGTGGTTTGGGAGTTAAAGACATGGAGTTAGTTAATAAAGCTATGTTGGGGAAACTAATTACTTAGAGATTCTTAACTGAACCAAATTCTTTTTGGGTTCAACTTCTATCGGCAAGATATCTTAGAGGTGAAGACTTGTAGAACCATAGACAATCTCAAGGTGCATCTTCTATTTGGAAAGGTATACTCTCTACGCCTGATCACATTATAGATAATCTGTTATGGTCAATTGGAGATTGTGAACTTGTGAGAATTTGGAACTGTTAGAAAATAATGATACTAATTCTTAAAAAATACATTAAAGATAATCTGTTATGGTCAATTGGAGATTGTGAACTTGTGAGAATTTGGAACTGTTAGAAAATAATGATACTAATTCTTAAAAAATACATTAAAGATAATCTGTTATGGTCAATTGGAGATTGTGAACTTGTGAGAATTTGGAACTGTTAGAAAATAATGATACTAATTCTTAAAAAATAGAACACCAGAAAAAGTTAAGCTCAAAACAAACTAGTTTAATTGTCAAAAATTTGATGATGACAAATTCCACAATTTAACTAGTAAAACTGTAATACCCCAAGAAATTCCATAATATGAATATTCCACACTTGACCAACATAATTAAGTTAGTATGAAAGTATGCCCATTTGGATGAGTATTGATTTGAAAAATAAATTTCTCATATGCATGGTAATATGCATGGAGACTCATAATGTACTTTAAGAGAGTTATCTCTAAAAAACAGAAAAAAATTAAAATAAAATAAAATTTAATTAATTAATAAAATATTAATAATAATATTTTATTATTATAAAACGTGGGCTGCTGCTACAGTAGCCGCAATATACTGTAGCAACCCACTAAAAGGAATAAAAATATTTTTTATATTAAAAAAATTAAATATTAAAATAATAATAATAATAATAAAACTCAAAATTTTCCTATATAAACCCCCCCTTATTCCTTCTTCAAAACACAAAAAAATTTCTCTCCCTTCCTCTCATTTTCAATATATCAAACTTCCCTCCCTCAACTCTCTAAACATCTCTTTATTTTCTATTTTATATATTGTTGATATTACAAAAATCAACAAGGTTATGGAAATTCAATGATCTACACCATTGGATTTGGATATAGCGAATAAGGTAGGTGGATATGTGGAACTTCCCTCTATTATAACTAAAACCTATTTTGTGTTTTGTTATGAAAATGCATGGAGATGAATTATTTTGTATTATTTACAAATTAAATATGCATTTTGTTAATATGATCACTATTAATTTTTAAGTGATGGAAATTGATTTAGATTGATAATAAATCTAAAAAGGATTATGTAAATGATAATTAAATGGGTAGGAAAATGGAGACCCCCTTAGACCGTTGTTTCCGCCTAAGGAAGCGGTCGACCGTTGTTTCTGTCTGAGGAAGCGGTTGTTACCCAGTTTAATACAAGATAAGATATTAAATGGTTGGAAAATAAATCATTTAATGGTAATTTATTTACAAGTTCATCAGTTAATTATTCTTATGATTTTGATGAATCATGTTTTCAATCTATTATTTTTGGGTTGATATTTACCTACTGAGTTTACTCACCCCTAAATTCCCCCCACAGGTTACATTGAGATGAAGGATTCAAAGATGTGTAGATTAAGAAGCAGATAGCTTGTGTTATCAAATTTGTATAAATATAACTGATAGGTTAAACTACTATTCTATCACTTGGGATAAGAGTTATTTTGTATTAATTCTTATTGTTTTAACATTCTTATGAACTTAGATGTTAAGTTTTAAATTGTATAATTGATGTATTAATTTACATTTAATTTTCGTCAAGAATAATTGAATTAATTAGGTTTTATACGAAATTGTATAATTCCCGTAATTCATACGGTCAGATTTACAAAACGGTATTTTTGGACATGTTCCGGTCAAAATTGAGCCAAGTCTATTTCTGACAAAATTATAGATCTCGAATTTTTCTTTTCAAAAAGGTATTATACTATATATTTCTAATTTTGGGTTAGAGTGTAATTTCTCTTCAAAGTTACTGATTTTATAAAAATTGTTAAAAAGCTGAAATTATATTTTCTGAGATTTTACACGTCCATATCAGTACTTCGGATGCATATTTGGGTCCTTTATTTCCAGAATTGACCTCGGTCTATTTCTGATGAAATTGTAGATCTGTGAATCTAGATTTCAGAATGAATTTATTTGTAAAATTAAGATTTACGGTTAAGTAGATATGTCTATTTTAATCAACTGTATGCAGTTGATACAGAAATTATTTTTAAACATTACATTTTTATTTTTCTTTGACTTGGACCTGACTTTAAGGTAACCAATGTTGACTAAAGTAGATCATTATCTAAATGTATTAAATTCATTGTATTTGAAAAGTAAAGCAAATGAGTTTTATTCGATATTTTTACTTACACTTCTATTACATTAATCACGCCTTGGTTTTCGGATTCGGTGAATCAGGTCGGATTTAGAGTACCGAAAATCGGGGTGTGACAAAAATACTACAAAAAAATTAAGGAAAAGAGAAGGGAAAATCAAACCGAAGTAAAAAATAAGGAAGAAATTGATCGAGGCCTATTGATCACAGTCTCCTTAAGACGGATTCGCCCCTGCTACGGTGTTCACGGTTCTTTGGGCATCGGTCTCCCAAGATACAACGATCGACGATAATTTGGATGTAGCACTTCAAATTCAAATGTTCAGCGAACTAACAATATGCTTGTATAATCGAAGATCACAAAAAAAAGAAGCAAAGACGAAAACAATGCACCAAGTATACTAACATACTCTATCTATATAAGATTCTATCTTATTTTTCTATATATTAAGATTGTGCTATATGTTGGGGATATATAGGCTACATTGTACCTGTTGGTGAGGATATAGCACCTATTCATTTTAAAGACACAATATGCATGTATCTGATCATAATTGGTCAAACTTATAAAGACACCTTAAAACTTGTAAAGAGACCAGAATTTGAAATTACATCTATTCAAATTGTGTCTATTCGACCAATTTGTGTCTATCCAATGTACATGAACCAATTAATGCCTAGGTCCACATACCCACCCTCATATGTCCAACACCAAGGTACATAAATAAATTTAAAGCCATGAATTTTTACATTCAACTCTAATATTTCCAACAGGAACGACCCCTGGGTACCCTCAATTCCGGTTTCAAACTATACCCCTTGATATTGATAACCAACATTCTAATCTTGTGTGGGTAAAAGATTTATTCAGATCTCTTACTACGGAGTGGAACATAGAGGTTTTGAATGAAATATTTTTTGAGTTCGAAATTCGAGCATCATTGCTGTTAACATCCCGGTTGCTCCATGTAGTTATAAACTCCTACGGATAAAAAATAATAATTAATTGTCAGTTCACAATTAAATCCCTTTACTCACTTCGACATAGCTCCATTTTTTTTTTTTTTTTGAATGGGACTATTGCCGAGGTTACATTGTGGTATAGATACACACAGTGGGCGTGTAAGAAGCGCAGAGAAACTGCCAAGAATATCGTCACCAACAAACGCAGGAAAGGCACCCACTAAGAGGCACAGAGAAACCGCTAATAACAACGTACCTATATTTATTATCAGATTATATGGGACAAACTTAACGGCAATACCACGACCGAGAAGTTTTGATCCCAAAACCTCATTCTACCAAAGATTTATGGGAGAGATGCACAACTATTGAGCCAAAGGCTTATGTGCTACATAGCTCCATTCTTTCATCATCAGTTGTCTCGTCAAACTCTGAAATTTTTTCTTTTCTACGGAAGAAGCTATGGAGTGTGAAAGGTATTTCTACAAGGATTATCATCTTAATATTATATGGCGTTTACCTCATAATGGGTTGGCAGTGAGAGTGAATACAAAAAAATTTGTTTCATCTGTTATTATAGAATGCCCATTACGTGATGACGCAGAAGAAATGATACAACATATCTTGTTGCACTGTCCTTTCGCCCAGGCTATATGGTTTGCTTCTCCACTTGAGTTAAGATTTGAAAATAACCCTCCGACTTTATCAAATCTTATTACTGGCTGGTTAAACGAAAATGATAATTTGCAGAGATTTCGTATTGGGGTTAGTATCTAATGGTGTAATTGGAAAGCACAGAACAAGATCAATTTTTATTATGCGCATTTGGAGATCCATCAGATCCTAAGTGTAGCAACTAATCTTCACTCTAATTATTTTGAGCCTAATACTAAAGTTATGAATCAATCGGTTGCTCAAAATTTTATCTCTTCTTCTGGTTCATGGAGTCCTCCTTTGGTGAATAATATCAAAACTAATGTGGATGGGTCTTTTGTGTCCCTTAAATTTTCAGCTGCTGCTATTGCTAGAAACTCAAATGGGGAGTTTATGGGCTGTTCATCTTTAGTAGGAAAGTGTGATTCTGCTATTGAAGCTAAAGATACTACTTTTCAACTTGGTAACAGCGAATGAGATCATTGTCGAAGGCGATGCTTTGTTGGTAGTGCAAGCTATTTCTGGTAACAACATTCCATGGTGTATTCGGTCGGTCATTACCGATATCTGACATACCCTTTCAACTTTTCAAAATTTTCATTTTGCTTTCGTCCTTAGAATTGCCAATGTTGTGGCATATAGTTTAGCGAAATTTCCTTTTGATTTTAATATTTCTGATGTTTGAAAGGGTAGCTACCCTCCTGATTGTATTGTTGAGCCTATCGCTTCTGATAGACTTGTGAACTTTTCAAGTAATTAATTCATTGGCCTATGCCTTCTCATAAAAAGAAAAAATAGTAGTATCTATTTGCATCTAGTATTTCGTATCTATTAGTAATATATATTTACTAATTTTTAGAAATTTTTTATTATTAATAAATATTAAGGGAGAGTTATTTAGGAGGAAGGTTAAAAAAACCCTCTCCAAAAGGTAGGGTTATAGAAATCAAATGTTTCAATTATCTATACTATTATTTAAGTCAAATGCATTTTTTGATGCTTTTTACAGTCAAAACCTTTGAAAATATTTTTTATCAGCAAATATATTGGGATATTATTATAACTTTACTCTCAAAATTGCACCTATGAACATTTCACACTACCCTCATCACTTCCTTAAATCTCGATCTTTCCTATAATTTTCTCCATCTTAATTATCTTCAAATCCCCTCTTTATATTTATTATTTTTTTTGATCTCATGAGGTGATCCGAGTCTCATTGAGCACCCGACTAATCCTCATGGACCGGCCATGGACCACAACCGCCACCAAATCAAAGAAACTAATCAGATACTATAATTTTTGACATATGAAATTTTGTTGAGTAACTCACGTGATACCCACGTGAGGATAAATATGTCAAAAAATAAATATGTGAGTTGGGCGTCTACCAAATAATAGATTATTATGGTTTTCTAACTATAATGGGACTCAAATCAGCTGTTTGAAAAAAATGAGGATGAGAATTGGATTAGCAAAGAGGACCACACCCCAAAATTCTCAAAAAAAAAAAGGAAAGAGAAGAGAGAGAGGAATGTGAAAGACGGGGAGAAAAAAGAGGAAGAAAAGAAAAAGAAACAAGCTTTGATTGTAGCCGAGCCAAGCTGTTAAACTGGCTAAATTATTGCTTTTGGCTCAGTACATGTGGTAAGTATATCCACCGTCCACACAACTTAAAAGAATCGGCTAAGATGAAGAGGCCAACTTTAGGTTATATAAGAGGGGCTATATGTCCGCTCTCCTAATTAATTTGTTTATATTTAATATTAATTGTTGGATGAATTTGATCAATAAATTTGGTGTGCCCAACCAGACCAATTTTAAAGGAATCCATAAAAACTTTAGTTGTCTTTTTATTTAAAACCAAATTAAACTAAGCTAACACTAGGGAAATAAATCCCAGTGTTGAGTATGGTGAGCACTTGGATACAAATAAGAAGACACTATTTTATTAATAATAAATAGCTTACAAATGGTGGAGTACACAACTTATAACACTACACTCACAAACACTTAATACACCCTCATAACACTTATTTGTATTAGCTAATTATTTTACTCTCTTGCTAGCATTCATCACTAACTCATTCACTCACTTGCGAACTTCCTTTACTCACTTCACTTGCTTGACTACAAAGTGGAGACTAGGACCCTATTTATAGTTATATTCAACCGACCTACTTAAGTTGCTAGAGTTTTCTAGATTAAAGAAATATCTGACAAAGTGGGAGAGTATAATAATATAGCTGGAGATATTTAAAAGAGAAAAGTCTAGAGAGTTGTAAGGAGAAGAAAAGAGGATTCTAGAGACTTGTTGAAAGTCGGTGGTGACTTTCAACACTCCCCCTCAACACTGACTTTCTTAGTCAGCTCAGTTCGTGAAGTTATACCAAGTTCTACTCGGAGTTCTTCAAACTTCGTAGTGTTGAGTCCTTTGGTGAATGTATCTATGACTTGATCATCTGTCTTGATTGCTTTCATCTCTATCTCTCTTTGTAGTACTTTTTCTCTTAAAAAGTGATAATGTATCTCAATATGCTTGGTCTTGAATGGAACACTGGATTCTTAGCCAAGCGAATAGCTAATTGATTATCACAGTACAAATGTACTGCATAATCTATTGTTCGATGTAAATCTTTCATTAGTTATCTCAACCATGTACTTTCCTGAGCTGCTGCTGCTGCCCTGTATTCTGCTTCTGTAGTTGACAAAGATACGATTGGTTGTCTTTTGCTACACCAAGAAACTGCTGCTGAACCAAGATTAAACACATAGCAAGTGGTCGATTGTCGAGTATCATGATCACCAGCATAATCAGCATCGCAGTAACCGACTACCTTAATTTTTTCTTCTTTCTTGTATAGAAGTCCCAAGTCGATTGTGCTCTTCATATATCTCAGTATTCGCCTTACTGCTTCTAGATCGGATTTCTTTGGTTTCTCCATATATCGACTTGCTACTCCAACTGCATACGTAATATCAGGTCGTGTCAGGGTTAGGTAATTAGACTACCTACTAACTGTCGGTACATGGTTGCATCTCCCAAGTCCTTTCCTTCATATGCACATAGTTTGGCATGAGGCTCCATAGGAGTGGAGATTGGTTTACACTCGAGCATTCCAAATCTCTGTAATAAGTCTTTTGCATATTTTTGCTGACACAAGAATATTTCATCCTTACTTCGTTTGACCTCGAGCCCAAGGAAGTGTTTCAATTCTCCAAGTTCCTTCATCTGAAAACGTACTGATAGATTTTCTCTTATCCTTTGGATATCCTCTATATCATCTCCTGTGATGATCAGATCATCTACATATACTAGCACTATTGCTAGTTTTTCATTTTGAACTTTGACGAATAGGCTCAAATCAGCAGGTACAACAGAGTATCAACTTTGAACTAAGAACTCTGCTATCTTACCGTACCAAGCTCGTGGGGCTTGCTTCAATCCGTACAATGCCTTCTTTAATTTGCAAACATAATTTGGATGGGTTTTGCTTTCAAATCCCTTTGGTTACTCCATGTAAATTTCTTTGTCCAGTTCTCTGTGCAGGAAAGCATTTTTAACCTCCATCTACCACAACTTCCATGACATGTTTGCTGCAAGTGCTATCAAAACTCGTATCGTTGTAATCTTTGATACTGGATTGAATGTCTCATCATAGTCCAATCCATACTATTGTGAGAATCCTTGTGCCACCAATCGAGCCTTATATCTGTCTAGTGATCCATCAGGATGAGTCTTAACCTTGTAGACCCATTTTCAAGATATGGGCTCTACATCTTTGGGTTTGGGCACTAAGTCCCAAGTTTAATTTTGGTATAACGCCGAGATTTCTTCTCCTATTGCTTTCTGCCATTCTACACTCTGAAACGCTTCTTCAAAACTTGTTGGTTCATTTACAACTTCCTCGGCTAATGCAGCATTAGCATACTTTGGATTAGGTTTTCATTGTCTTGTTAACCTTCGAAGTTGTGATTCTGCTTCTTCCTCTTGTTGATGTTCTTCATATTCTCTTGTAGTACTATTGTGTACTCCTGTGTTCCATGGATTTTATGCTCTTGGTGGGTTGGGTTCTGGATTTTCTTCACCAGTTGAAGGGATTTGCTCCTTAGGTTGTTCTTCTTCTTGTATTTCCTCCCTCATTTTTTCTTGTAATTTATCTTCTAAATCATTAGAATTCGGAAGCACTACTTCTTACGGTGACCACCAAGATGATGCCTCATCGAACACCACATTCCTTGATATGTAGCAACGACCAGTTGTAGGATTACAACATTTCCATCCTTTTCTTTCACTGTCATATCCTACGAAGATGCAATGTATTGCCTTTTTGTCGAATTTGCTCTGTAGATGATTAGACACAAACACATAGCACACACAACTGAAAACTCAGAAGTAACTTACTGTGGGTTTAGTATTCCACAATTTCTAAAATGGTGAAACAAACCCTAATCTTGCCTGCGGTAGCTTATTTATAATGTGTGCTGCCGTTGTCATACACTCACCCTAAAATCGGCTAGGGACATTTTTAGCATGTAGCATGTTTCAACATATCTCTGCAAGATGCCTATTTTTTCTTTCTGCCACACCGTTTTGTTGTGGAGTGCCGAAATAAGTTAATTGCTGTCGGATATGACATTCTCTGAGGTAGTCAGATAATTCATTTGATGTATACTCTCCTCCATTATCTATGCGTAAGCATCCAATCTTCTTTCCTATTTCACTTTCAACATTTTCTCGAAATTTCTTGAATATGCTAAAGACTTCTAACTTTTGTTTGAGGAAGTATACCCATACGTACCTCGAGAAGTCATCAATGAAGGTCATCATATATTTCATTCCACCGATTGATGCTTACTTTACTCGTCCAAACACATCTGAATGGATGAGCTCTAGAGGTTAATTAGCTCTGAACTTCGACTCTTTATATGGTAGTTGATGTGCCTTCCCATATTGGCAACCTGCACAAATGGTCTCACCTCGAATATCAAGTTGAGGAAGACCTTGTAGAATCGACTTTTCCATCATTATCTTCATCTTGTGATAGCTTACATGACCCAACCATGCGTGCCATAGATCTACAGTCTCATTCTTCCGTGTCTTATCTATGTATGCTGATTCTGCTGACATTACATAGATAGAGTCTAACCGCCGTCCTTTCATTATTGGTGTACCTGAAGGTTTAAGATTTTGGTATACTTTATCTTCAGGGCCGAATACCACGTAGTTGCCTGATGATGTCAGTTGGGATACTGATAGAAAATTTTTCCTCATCCCTGGCACATGGTAAAAATTTTGTAGTTGAACTTGATGTGGACTAAAGCGCGGTACAATTACCGAATTACCGATGTGTGCGATCGGTAATTTTGAGTTATTTGCAGTTACCACTACTCGGTCTCCTTTGTACTCGCACATGCTAGATAGCTTCTCTTTATCGCCGGTCATGTGGTTAGACCATCCTGAATCGATGATCTAATCTTCACTATAGTTCACCACTCCTGGATTAGATACTGCAGCGAGTGCCGAATCTTCTTATTTCATATCAATGTCTACTTCTTCTTTAGTATAATCGAGCTCTGTCACTGCAAAAGATGCTTGAAAGTCCCACTCTTCTTCACTACTGCCTTGATGAGCTTTGGATGTCACCAAGTTTCCTTCAGTGGACTTCTTCTTTGACCAGCAATCTCTTGCAAAGTGACCCTTTTTGCCGCAGTTGAAGAATTCATTATTTTGACGTCTATCTCCTCTGGACAGCTCATCTCTCTCTTTATTAGGTTGAGCTCCCCCTATTCTAGAGCTCATCTCTTGTGGCTTTCATGCTCTACCTCCATTTTTTATTTTTGTAAATTCTTCCCTCTATATTTTTCTTTACTTTTATTATTGAAGAGTGCATCCTCTTCATTATTTAAAGTGACCCCAGCAATTTATTTTGCTAAACTCTCTTGGCTAGCTAATATATTTTCTAGTTCTAAGAGAGAAGGTTGGGTTTGCCAACCTTGGACCGCAGTGATAAAAGATTTAAATTCAGGCCTTAAACCATAAACTATTAATTTTCTAATCTTTGTCTCAGTAATTTTATTTTCAGGGTCTAAAAGTGAAATTTCACGGGACAAATTTTTTATTTTCATAAAATACTGACTAACTGACATACCTTCTTGTTTAGTGCTGATCAACTCACTTTCTAATAGTTGGCGGTGAGCATCGTTGGTTTGTGCGAAGAGAGAGGCAAAGGCATCCCATGCCGCTTTGGGTGTTTCTGCATCCTCGATGTGTTCTAACAACTCATTCTCTATGGTTGTTTTGAGCATATACATGGTCTTTCCCGCTTTGATCTGTCACTTCCTAAGTGCTTTGGCATTTTCACTTAGAGGTGGTGTAGTGTCACTACCACCAACAACCTCCCACAAATCTTGTCCTTCCAAATAGGACCTGATACGGGTTTGCCAATTTTTGTAGTTGTTGTTGTTGAGCTTTGTGAGTCCTCCAGTTGTACTCCCAAGATCCTACATCGTGATTGGTCCCTGAGTAGATAGGTTCACAGTCCCAGACTATACGCGATCACGATCTTCCTAGTAGCACCATAAAAGAATGATCTCGGATCGTCCCGCTCTGATACCAAATTGTTGAGTATGGTGAGCACTTGGATACAAACAAGAAGACACTATTTTATTAATAATAAATAACTTACAAATGGTGGAGTACACAACTTATAACACTACACTCACAAACACTCAATAAACCCTCACAACACTTATTTGTATTAGCTAATTATTTTACTCTCTTGCTAGCACTCATCACTAACTCATTCACTCACTTGCTAACTTCCTTTACTCACTTCACTTGCTTGGTTACAAAGTGGAGACTAGGACCCTATTTATAGTTGTATTCAACCGACATACTTAAGTTGCTAGAGTTTTCTAGAATAAAGAAATATCTAGACAAAGTGGGAGAGTATAACAATATAGCTGGAGATATTTAGAAGAGAAAAGTCTAGAGAGTTGTAAGGAGAAGAAAAAGGATTCTAGAGACTTGTTGAAAGTCGGTGGTGACTTTCAACACCCAGTTAGTTTTTTGATTTCTCTTCTGCATTTCTCTTTTAAAACTTCATTTCTCTTTTAAAACCTCATTTTTCTTTTAAAATTTCATCGATCTTTCATGGCAGATTATCGAATTCGATCTCAAAATTCAACCTTCAAACTTATAGGACATACGTGAATGATTGTTCTAGGTTGAGCAAAATGGGCAGGGTTGTGATCATCTTATGCTGAGTTTGGTTCTTCCAATGTCGATAGTAAGTACTGAGAATTGAAGAGGATGAATATGTCAAAGTAATGTTTATTATATAGAGAGATTAGATTGAGTGATTGCAAATAAGTTCAATGAAATTGGGTTAATTTTTCCTAAGCAACGTAAAATCTGATGTTTACTTGCAATTAATTCTACGTAACTGGGTGCTCATTTGATTGTGATTGAATTCTATGAAATTAGGTGAATTTGCCAAATACAATGCAAAACCTTTATTTGATTGCAATTGATAAGCACAATATATATTATATTTAATACCTCTATATTTATATTAGTTAGTTAAGTATTTTATTCTATTTGAATTAATTAAGTGTATTTTTAGTTGTGTGCAGGGCATATGAGTTGAGCGGTCAAAATCTGGTAAAACTGGCAAGTTACAACATTTGGCAAATGTTTTTGGGGCTACCACATAGTACACGTGTGTATCGTACACTCACAATCAAAAGAATGTGCAGGGTGTAAAAATCGATCAAGAAATATAGCAAGCCTCATGATGATGTCATTATGACATCATCAACCCAATTTGAATTTGTCATCACATGAATATGTTGCCATCCAAAAACAAATCAGTTTTGATTTGCGTTAACAAACAAAAGAAAGAAAAAAAAGAAAAGAAAAGAAACAAAGATGTTTTCAAAAAGGTGGATTGTAATGGGTCGGTTGGGGTATTAGAAAAAGGATTAGGTTTTCAATTTTTTTTTTTAAAAAAAGGTGGGTGTTTTGTTTTTAGAAACAGCTGCTGCTGCTGCTGTTTCTTCTTTTGTTTTGGACGTATAAGGGATATTAGGAGAGAGATAACAGCAGCTAGGGTGGGGGTTTTTGAGGTGTTTTAGAGAACGACAGCTGCTACTGCTGCTTTTTCTTCTCTTGAACGCATAAAAGAAAGGGAGCCTGCTGCTCGTTTTTCTTCTTCTTCTCAGAGTAGTTGCTGCTGCTTTTCTTCTTTATATTCAATGCCATAACAAGTGCTGCTGCTGCTTTGTTATTTAGCAAATCAGAGAGAAAAGAAGGAGTTGAATCTGCTGTTGTGTTCTACGCACAAGAGAGAGCACAGAGGGGTGTGCGTTGCTGCCCTGCTTCTTTTCAACGCCCAAAAGAACAAAGATCTGCTGCTGGTTGTAGACACCAAATTCTACCTCCAAACGCCAAAACACTTAGAATGTGAAGTGTACTGCGAGTGTTTACACCCAAATTGTATGCCTCGAGACATGTACAAACTCTGAAATAAACTTGATTAAATTTGACCAAAATCCAAGATTTGGACAAAATTTGGAACCGATTTAAGGAACCACTCATTATAATAATACTAATAATAAATATAATAAATTAATTATTAAAAAAAAATAAAGTAATATGCTTCTTTTTTTTTAAAATCTATTTTTATTAGATATTAATATAATCTAATATAAAATAAAATTTTATAAAGTAAAGTTTTAATATATATATATATATATA
>MVGT01003817.1:14801-62236 GCA_002174775.1 Macleaya cordata
ACTTATGTATATTTAGTATCACTTAACAAATCTTATATATGTATTATTTTATCAAACGAGAGATCGTTTTAGAATTATGGTTTGGATCCAGCCTAGTGGATGACTAGGTATTCTATATTAAAGAATATGGATGATTGGATATGATGAGATGATATGGATGAATGGAATTGATATAGAAATGCTATTTATGGATAAATCATCTCTTATATAGGTTTATGACAGGTTTCAGACCCTGAAAATACGGGGGAAACTCTGGCGAATTTTTCGTTGGGCCTAACCATTTTTAGAGGTGATTAAAGTTCTGACGAACTAGATTAGCTTAACTCGAATTTAGGTTCATAAACCTTTATTTAGGTTTGTTTTAGTACTGTTTAATCAAATGGTATAGTAAACCTAACGCCTTGAGATGCAATTCAATCTCCTAGAGATTTGAGTTTCAGATTGGGACGTTACAAAATCCTTTTTAGATAAAGATAAATACTAAACCTTGGTGAACAAGGAATAAATCTAGACCATTAGATTCAAATTATCTAAAAGTTACTAAATCTTAGCCATTGAAATAGTTTCTAAAATTTAAAACACTTAGGTTTCTTAATTATCTAAAAGTTATAGTATTTAATGTTAACCGTTAGATGGTTTAGAGATTTAATCCTGGCCATCTAAACTAAAATAGAAACCTAATATTACTAGTGTAAAAATCGGCCCATACAAGAGGATTAAATTAGTAGATAAATAAAAATAAAAGAGATAATAAAGGAGTTAGAGATAGACATGGTTTAGGATAAAGATAGGGTTAGAGTTAGAATTAGATTAAGATTGTTTAAGGAGGTGGAGGTCGTGCTCTACTCTCACACACCAAAATCCAACTTCAAAAAAAAGAAAAGAATAAGAAGAAAAAATAAACCCCCTAAACCCTAGCTGACTTCTCACTCTCTCTCTCTCTCTCTCTCTCTCTCTCTCTCTCTCTCTCTCTCTCTCACTTCATCTTCTTCAAACCTAAGTTTGAAGAAGAATAAAATCCTGCAAGTTTTTGAAGAAAGCTTGGAGTTCTTAAAGCTAGAAGAAGCTAGTCAAAGCCACGAGGAATTAAGCAAAAAAGGTAGAGAGAACCACCCTTCTAAAACTTGTTATTTTCAAAATTCTTTGTTTCCTCGATGCATATATTTCAAAAGTTATTTTTATAAAATCATATGTTGCTTTTCAAAAGGTTTTCTTGCATAAAATAGCATGGTTTTTGGGTTGTGTGATCATGAGTGAAAGATTAAGAAGCTACTACGATGTTAAAGTGAAAGATGAGAGGTTTTAAAAATAAACATGGTCTTAGTGACAATTGTCTTAGTGACTTAAGCCTTAGTGGCACTTCGCAAGAGAGGTGAAAGATGATAATAAAACATCTACATTGTTAGTTGTCTTAGTGACTATGTCTTAGTAACCCCTGTCTTAGTTACTTCTCCGCATGTGAGGTATATACCCCACATGCGGAGCAATGGCCTGATCTTCACCACTGACGCAATAACTTTGCGGAAGCCAACCAAATTCAGATTATATACTCTAACGCAATAACTCTGGGAAGCCAACCAACCAAATCTGGAAATACCTCACATGCGGAGTAATGGCCTGATCCGAAGTTTTAGGTTTTTCTGTCTAGTTTCTAGAGAACCTGACCCCATATCAATTCGAATTTTGGTTAGGGAGTAATGACCTGATCTTCGCCACCGACGCAATAACTCTGATAGCGACTATTTCAATTAGTCTTGGTTCTTAACCATTAGGTTTAAGGACTTAAGTGTTTAAACTCAAATAGGGTGATTAGATGATTCTTTTCTATCCCCAATTCACGCTCCGAGGCCTGGGTCGTGGATTAGACTCGAAAAGTGAGTCGGACCATTGGAGTCCGGGGTCGGGGTGTGACATATACATTTATATTAGTTAGTTACTTGTTTTATTTAATTTTAATTAATTAAGTGTACTTTAGTTGTGTGCAGGGAATATGAGTGGAGTAGGCAAAATGCAATAACGCTGATAAATTATAACATTTGGCGAAGTTTCGTAGGTATATACGAAGTAGAGGAGATCAATTGATGAGCGAAACTGATTAAAGTCATTAAAATTGATGAGGGCACTTATTACAAATCAATGAGGGCATCCATGATAGAACACGTGCTCTTTGCACGTAAAAGTAAGTCAAAAGAAGTCAACTGATTTATAAAATTTGATTAAATTAGTTGATGACATCAGCGTGATGTCATCAAAGTGTTGATTTCCTATTTCGGGACCAGTTAGAAAAAATGTTGTAATATTTGTTATGTGGGCCCATCGTATTGGACTTTCCAACTTTGAATAGATTTGGTAATTAGGGAATCGAGTAGGTTCTCTTTGAGTCCGTTATTTTTGCTATAAATTGGAGCTGGTTGCTGCTGCGTACAAGGGATGTTAGTTCGTGAAAAAAAAGAAAAGCAGAGGAAAGAGAGAGACATGCTGCCTTAGCTAGGATAATTCGAGAGCTTAAGAGCGAGAGAGAAAGGTGCTGCTAGTTAGGGGTGTAAACGGTAGCCTATCGGACCGGATATGGCCATATCCGAATTCGAATCCGAAATTTTTTTAACACATCCGAATCCGATCCGATATCCGACGGATGTTAAAACATAATGACCAAATTCGAATCCGATAATATTATCGGATATCGGATATTATCCGATTTGACCGATAAGGTCATTCGAATTCGAATATCATCCAACATCCGAAATCCGAAATCCGAAATTTGAGGATCATGTTCAATTTAGACTTGAGATGCAGTAAGTCTCCAATATTTCCAATTTCTTTCTTTAACATAATTTCAAGTTCTTCTAAAATAAGAATTGACCTGTCATATATGCAAAGGCAACAAAAGAAAACATAAACATACATTAAAGTGTGATCTTCAAAATCTGACATATACTAACTTCAGAGTTAAGACATTGCAAATAAACTATTACAATGACAAGTGTTTTTCTGCAAAAATACCAAATAGAAATTTAAGGATAATCTTTAACTCTAAACAAATTACAAATGCCAACACCAAAACTGCCATAACCATGAACAAAGATCTGCATTTCTAGACAAATGCCAACACCAAACTAGCCATAACCAAGAATAAGAAACTGCCTTTTCTTCTCCTCATCAAAACTCCTGCACAAATTGAATCAAATAACAAGAATGAAATCCATCATAACATCACCTAAAAATAGATAAATCATATATATAATTTTTATCTCATTGAATGGACTCACCTAAGATCATGTAGAGATTGAAGAACAACCCATCATTTCACAGCTGATGATTCATTCACAAGATCCACCAACTCAAAATCTAAAATATTATGCAAAGAGGAAAAAAGTAATAAGAACATACATATAAAAATATGAAACAGTAATAAACTAATAATGTTTGTCAACAAAAAAGTATTTACTTACTGCTAAATGATGGTAACCAATCCTTTAAGCAACTCAATGCTTCCACTACATCAGGAGCTAATGCAGATCTGTACTCCGTGACTATTCTACCACCACAACTAAAAGCCGATTCTGATGCTACAGTTGATACTGGAACAGCTAAGACATCACGAGCCATCCTAGCAAGTATTGGATACTGAACCCCACAATTTTTCCACCAAAGCAATATATCGAATGCCAACTCATCTTTTCCCTTTGGAAACAAATCTTCATTTAAGTACCTATCCAATTCTGTTTTTGGAACTTGTGAAGTAGTATTTTTCTTCTTCACATATTCGTCGAACTCACAATCATTTTCCGAGTTCACTTGATTAGAACTCTCACCACAAGATGAATTCAGGACACTTGATGATGAGTCGTTAAAAAAATTCATGGAAGAAGTATATTGCATTTCATATAAACTGTATAGTGTTTCCAAAGATGTTAAAAATATATTGAAGTAGATTTGCGCATGATCACCATATAACTTCTTGAAAGCAAACTCTACATAAACAGCCTTATAACGAGGATCAAACACCATACCAATGCTCATCATCAAACTGCATGTACTCCAATATTTATCAAATTTTTCCCTCATTTCCATTGCCATTTCACGAACATATGAATGCTCACTAGATTGCCATTTAAGAATTCCTTTATGGACTTCAAAAACACCTTTGAAATACAAATTTGCAGTTGGATACTTAACCCCTGAAAATTTAAGTGTTTCATCATAAAAAATTTTCAAACACTCACCAATGGCTTCCGCTTTTTTCCATTCATCTACTGTAGGGAAATATGTATATCCAGGATCTAACTCTACCAAACGCTTCAATGCTAAATGCACTTCAATGGCACTCTTAAGCATGATATAAGTAGAATTCCACCTAGTAGGGACATCATAAGCTATTCCCTTTCCAACCAACTTTGTTTGAGCCAATGCATTGTCAAATTTCAGCTTCCTACCTTGGGAACCTCTTATATAATTAACACTCTCTCGAATCTTTTTTATAAAATCACTAACCACACTCAAACCATCTTGCACAATAAGATTTAATATATGAGCACTACACCGCATGTGAAACAACTCACCATCAAGAGGCAATGATTTCTTACCATTGAGCCACAATTTAAGGTTTCTTACCATAACATCATTACTAGAAGCATTGTCAACTGCTATAGCAAATAATTTATTATCAATATTCCATAACAATGCTACAGATTTAATGACATCACTAAGAGCATCTCCACTATGTGGTGGTGGCATCATAACAAAAGCAATTATTTTCTTATGCAACTTCCAATCCTCATCAATGTAGTGGCAAGTTACACAACAATAACCTTTGTTTTGATGCTCAGCTGTCCATAAATCTGTTGTGAGGCTAACTTTAGATGATACTGAATCAAACACCCCTTGCAACTCCACTTTCATCTCATTAAAAATTTTCATAACATCTTCTCGAACAGTATTTCTTGAATATAACTTAACAACCGGATTAAGAGACTTGAGTAACTCCCGAAAGTACTCATGCTCAACCATATTAAAAGCATAGTCATGTTTGGCAATCATTTGAGCAATAATCCTTCGAGTTTTTTGAGCATCATATTTCCAATTTGCTACTTTTGCAGAATGATTACTAGTCTTAATGGAGGTCAAAAGTGATTGGCTAGGACGATTTTGAGGCCTGCGTACACAAACATTCAAATGATTTCTCAAATGGGTGGTTCCATTTTTACTAGTCCCATCAAATGACTTTTTGCAGTGGTTGCAAATGGCATTAATCTTACCATCTACTGTTTTTAGCTCAAAATCTATCCAAACATCTGACCTTAGTCTTCGTTTTTTGGGTTGTATCTCTTCTTCGTCTTTTTCTGTATTTTTTTCAACTTCTTGGACAGGAATAACATTATCCAAAGGAGTTACACTAGGAACGTTTGCACTATTAGAGAGTGATTGAGATGAAGTTGAAGGACAAGTAGTGCTCGAAGTTGCAACGCTAGATGCAGATTGGGACATTTTATAAATCTACAAATTAAAAATAATTGTATGGATTATAGATTATGACGAAAATAAATAAATATATAAACTGAACAAACGGAAAGAAATGAGAATCAGTAACAAATAATCTAATTTTAACACTCATAATCAAATAAACAAATGAATAACCAATCATTTCACAGCTGATGATTCATCCACAAACTCAAAATCTAAAATATTATACAAAGAGAACTTACCTTAGACGAGTAGCAACCTGAAACAGATTTTAGAGCACCTCCTAAAACATAGATGAAGCTCCAAGATCTGTCATACAACATGTATTTTTGTTTTTCAGCAAAAACCCCAAAATTTCATCATCAAAGCAACCCAAAAATCAATCATATGTTTAAATCTCAACTCTACCATCAACAACACATAAAAACCCTCTTCATCCACCTTGATTTACACATTAAATCAAGGGTTTCTATCATAAATCAGATGCATTAACTTTTAAACTCCCACATTAAATCAAGGGCTTTTAGTTAGAATTCCAACCCTAAAACAAAAAATCAAAATGCAGAGGGGTGGGGGACGATCTTCTCACCTGATCGGCTGATCTCCCTCACCATCACCTTTAAACCCTTGTTTAATAAATCATGAATCATTGCACTGATGTCATCTTTCAAGGAAATAAGCTAGAGAATACAAAATACTGACCAATTTTTCAAGGACAACTAAATTAAAACCCAATAAATATATTAGTGTGTTTTTTGGCATATTAATTTTAATTGAAACTAGATGCATTTTGAAGTAACAGATGAAATTTTAGTTTTAAAACATATGAGTTAGCGACTAAAAACGACAGTAACCAAAGCTCAAAATCGGTAACAGAGTGCCGATTCTGTCCATGAAGAAATTGGTACTGAAATTTTCAATCGGCAACTTGTTACCGAAAATAAAGACCCTAATCGGCATCGTGCCTCTAAATTTTTTTTTGAAAACGGTTGTAAGGGGTGTTTGATTCACATACCTTCTTCGTCTTTTCCTTCTCTCACTCAGTATCTCTCTCCTTCCTTCTATCACTCGGTATCTCTCTCCTTCTTTCACTCACTGTTGAAGAAGATGGGTTCACGGGTTGGATCTTCAGTTCTTCATCACCATCGTCATCTTCAGTTCTTCATCAGTTCATCATTTTCTTCCCTTCTCTCTCTCTCCATGTCTCCGACTCTCTCTCTCCCTTCTTCTTTTTCTTTCTTTCTTTCTTTTCTTCTTCCTTCTTCTTCCCCTTCTCTCTGTCGGCCCTTTTCACTAACTAACTCAGTCGAGTCAGTCTCTTAGTTTGTGTGAGTGCGCCGTTGGTTAGAGGAGAAAGGGAGGACTGAGGAGGGGGAAAGAAGTGGAGAGAGAGGGAGATGGATTTTAGGGTTTCATAGAAACAAGTTTGCCTTTTAAATGACCCAAGGGTTATTAAGGGTAAATAAAAAAATTATTATTAATGTATTATTTTCGGTTCGGATAATTATCCGAACGGATAATGTCATTCCCGAATCCGAATCCGATAAGAACATTATCCGATAAGAATATCCGAATCCGAATCCGAAATCCGAAAATTTCGGATAAAATCCTAAAAATCGGATACGAATTCAGATCGAATTCGGATTTTCGAATATCCATTGACAGCCCTACTGCTAGTGCCGCTATTGTGTTTACGGGAGAGAGAGTGGTGGAGCTTGAGGTGTAATTTTGAGTTATTTCTGCAAGTGCATTTATTTGAATCTAATGAAATATTATTTAATTATTTTTTTGTTTGTTCAAATATGTGTGGCTAAACTCTCAACTAGGGTTGAGGATGAAACTTTGTGGATGACACAATAATAGTGTATGGATGTTTATTTTCTTCTCAAAAGTATTATTAATATTTTAATTATTCTGGCTTCTAATAATTATTGGAGATGAAACTCCAGACACATGTGATGATCTTACATGTAATTTGGGATAGATTCTATCAATTATTAACTTGGTTTTATAACATATAATATCAAAAGTGGATAATCTGCGTTTTTCGGTGTTTCAGATACTTGGGTTAATTTATTTTTGATCTTTTAAGTGAAGTGGAATAATATTTTAGATTGTTTAAAAAGGGTTTTATTGTACAAATCATCTGTACTAACTTGTTTAATACTGGATTAGTATGAGGTTATCGAGAAAAAAATTAATATTCATACATATAATTATTGTGGGTTCTACAAAAGAGGATTCTAAAAACCTTAGTAATTTCTCACATCGATTTATCCAATTATTTTCAATTAGTTATGTTATTTTATTTGCTTAATTTTAATTATTAGTTTTTAATTATCTAAAGATTCAAATTGCCAGGATTATAATTTAGTTAATTTTAGATTTGATTTGCATCCTAATTAATCCTCGTGGGATCGACCTTTATTTGCCATTACCTACGTAGTAGATACCGTGCACTTGCAGTTTAATTAAATAGTGTTTTCGAACTTATCATGTTTTTGGCGCCGTTGCCGGGGACAAGTAACGGTATACAAATTAGATTTAGGGTTGATTTAATTTTTCTCTCTAGTTTTTATTTTCTGCTTTCAAAACAAAATATAAAGGTTTATATTTTTCTATCTTATTTAGTTAGTTCTTTCAGTTCATTTTTACGGTTTAGGTGTTCTGTTTTTGTTTTACAGGATTTTAGAGAAGAAGTAAGAAGTAATTTAGCATGTTGAAGGATCGAAGAGAAGCATACTCTTATTCATGATTAATGGACTTCTCCTAGCATATTAAGTTAACCTCATAGAAGGTTACACGCCGGAGGTGAGTAAATCTAAATACCGCATCGGCATGCGGTTATTGGTTGCTTTTGTGTGCTAGATTTAGGTTAATATTTGAATGATTTAGTGATGGGTCCTTTTATCTGCTACGAAATTCGAGTTACCCACTCGTTAGGATAATTAATCTGAAGGATGGCAGTCTAAAATTAAGTTGAAACCAAATCTAGGACAGGTAGATCTCATAGGAAAACTCTAGATTTTTGATACAGTCGATCAAGTGACTTACGTAGAATCCCTTTTTATCCTACGAAGTGAAAAGCAAGTCGACTAGTGAGGTTAATTAGAGTGCTTCCTCTTCTAACTTCTTTGTGAGATGAGTCTTGCCTTTTAAAGAAAGCGAAGCACCAATTAACGTAACACAAGTTTAGACAAGCGATTCATTGACTTAGAATTGGGGGTGAAAGCGTATTGAACTGAAGTACGTGTCAGATTTTAAAGAATAGGAGCAATTTTTTTTCTTTTCTTGTGTGGTGTATCCCTAGAATTCTTTAAATTGGTGATCTTAGATTATTAGGATTGGTTATTTATTTACTGTCTGGGTGCGCATCATCTTAGGATCCTTCTGTGCATTTTAGTTGAGGCAGTCTTTTGCCTTTTTGTTAAAAAAAAGAGAAAAATAGTGTGGTCACACTTGAAAACTTAATTGAGATATTTGAAAATCCATTTTTTTTAAGACGCATCATCGTTTTCTTTTGAAGACGGTTCATCAACTTTTTCTGAGATGAGGGATGAAAATCTTATTCAGGGTAGAACCCTTAGAGATTAATATACTACAATTCATATTACGAACCCGTCATGTATTTTTTTGTCTGCAATTCGAGGAACCTTTGACTTGAAAGCAGTAATAAACCAGTTATCTACTTTTCATGGTCTAGAATTTGAAGATCCATACCTCCATGTTAAGGAATTTTTAGATATTTGTTCAATCGTAAAATATAACAGTGTTAATGAGGAGCAAATTCGTCTTCGTTTGTTTCCTTAATCTTTGAAGGACAAAGCCAAGTCCTATTGTACTCCTTGGAATCTAATTTCATCACTACATGGAATGAGTTGTGCAATAAATTCTTGATTAAATTTTTTCCTATGTACAAAACTACCATCGACTCATAATGCAATTTTTCCAAAACGATGGCGAGTAGTTTTTCACATGTTGGGAGAGATTTAAGGATCTTATTTTAAAATGCCCACACCATAGTTTTGGGAAATTGCAGTTAGTCCAATTATTCTTTGAGGGTTTTTCACCACAAAATAATCAATTAGTTGAGTCTAGAAGTGGTGTAGACTTCATATCTATGGAAGAAGATGCTTTGTGGAGATTTTTTGAGTCTTTGTCTGAAATTTCTCAGCAATGGGTGTATTCAGGTAGGGTTGAAAAGGTAGCTCAACAAGTGTCTTTACAACCTAAATGGGGCGGAATTTATGAGGTTAACGAGGATGTAGATCTAAATGCTAAATAGTTAGTTTAACTAGAAAAGTGGAAGTTCTATCTATGTGTAAAGGGGACAATTCTTCTATTCATGCAATTAGTGAAGTGTGTCAATTATGTGGGAGTCCTTCTCACACAGCTCAAATGTGTCCTTCTATTGCATCATTTCATGAGTACATAGCTGAGCAAGCTAATGCTCTCAATACATATAAGAAACCGTTTGGTAGCCCTTTCTTTGACACATATAATCCTAACTGGAGGAACAATCCCAATTTATCTTGTAGTCGAGGGCGGACTCAAAATAATCAAATAGTACAGCCTCCTGTGCAGTCATACGTCTTATCCTCTTATTCCCCAATAGGCTCCTCCGTATGTCCCACCACATCAGAAGAAACCATCTTTAAAGGAAACCATTCAATAGTTTATGAAAACCACCAATCAAACATTCTTAACTAACATCCAATAATTCTCTATTCTAAAAACTCAAATGGGCCAATTAACAACTACCGTAGGAGAGCGTGAGAAGGGTAAGTTCCCTAGTTAACCTGTGCCTAACCCTAATGGTCAATTTGAGGTCAGTAATTTCTCCAACTTAGGTTCTCGTGAGTATACTCAAGCCATCACAACCCTGAGAGGTCAGGTAGCCAGGTAGACAACAGAGTCCAAATGCCTAATGAGGATGATGAAATTGATGGGAGCTAGCCACATAAAATTGTAGAACAGGATAGGATCACTTCACCAACTGACCCAGAGAGTCAGAGCTCCAGTTTTGTCCTAGTGCAACCTGTAGCACCACTTGTGAAAACTTATGTCCCTGCTGCTGCTTTCCTACAAAGGCTTCAAAAGCCTAAGAAGGGTAATCATTATAATGAGATAATAAAGGTGTTTAAATAAGTAAAAATTAATTTCCCATTTCTCAATGCAATTAAACAAGTCCCTTCTTATGCAAAATTCTTGAAGGACTTATGTACACGTGTGTTGAATGTGCATAAGAAAGCCTTCCTCTGTGAACAAGTTAGCTCCATTCTGCAGCACCGTAACCCACCTAAGTACCAAGATCCTGGGTGTCCTACTATTTCATGTGTCATAGGTGAGCATACGATTGAGCAAGCTTTGCTTGACTTATGTGCAAGTGTTAATCTATTACCTTATTCTGTGTATGAGCAATTTGGTATCGGCGAGTTAAAACCCACGAAGGTAACTTTGCAGTTAATAGCTCGCTCTTTTAAGATTTCTCGTGGTATCCTTGAGGATGTACTCATTCAGATAGATAAATTCATTTATCCTGTGGATTTTATCGTCCTCGACATTGAGCCTGTTCTGAATCTAAGCAACAATATCCTTGTGATTCTTGGTCGACCATTTTTGGCTACGTCAAATGCTGTGATAAATTGTCGAAATGGAGTCATGAAGTTGTCATTTGGTAATATGAATTTGGAATTAAACATCTTTGACGTAAGTCAAACGCCATCCAAGAGTGAAGATGTATGTGAGGTTTATATAATTAATAATATTAGTGATGATCCTCTCTTCGACTTTCTAGGTGATATGTCTTTAGAGGAAGCTATTGAACATTTTTGTGACTCCGATGATCCTGAAATTAAGGAGATTGTTGCTAGACTATCTGAAGGTATTAGGTTTGGGGGTGAAGATGATTCGTTTGTTACTCCTGATAACGCCCCCTTATCTCTCAATAAGATCCCCCACTTGGGACTTGATCTATGTGCATCCAAAATCCCCCCTGACATAACCTCTTCGAATGTTGAGTTGTTCGAAACCTTTTATTCTATTGATGATGTTTTTCTTTACTCTGAAAAGTTGCATGAGTTTGGTAATATAAATGGATTCTTCCTGTTAGCACCTAGTGAAAATGATGGGATGTACAAAACTGATTTGTGTAGACTGATGTTGTGTGAAAAATGCGATTCATATGATGGAAACTATGAGTCCATTTTATTTCATTTTGATGACCATCAACTTTTCTACCAAATCCTTTATGGTGAGAAGTCTGAGTCTATTATGCCTTATTAGGATGACCCACAGTTATTTCGATTAATGTTATATGATTTAAGTGGTGATTGATCTTCTTGGTCATTCATGTCTGGCTGAAGACATTAAACTTAACGCTTACTGGGAGGCAACCCATGTTATTTTTGGGCACTGATTCGCTTTATGGTAATCTCTTTCCTTATACCTGTATTTATTTAAGCATATCTCTTATGTTCATGCTATTCATAGATTTATATTTAGGAACATTGAGGACAATGTTTGGTTTAAGTTTGGGGGTAAGGGAGAAAAATTAAGTTTTTGTGTTTTGTGTCTTGAAGTTGAATAAGGTTCAAGTTGATGGCGTGAATTAGAAACTTCGTGATTTCAACCGATTAATTTTTAGTTTGCTAATAAATTTTGAAATTTCAGTTTATTATATTATCCCTTTGTTAAATTTTCATAAATGTCAAGTCTTAGAGAAATTCTTTCGCATAGCTACATTAGTGTAATCTAAGTGAAGAGTGAGCCTAACTAAGAGATCTCGAATAATTATTAGTGGAGACTTATTTACCTAGTGTGAGTTTGTTGGCCTTTCATCGTCCGTTGAGAGATCTCTTCTGCGAAAATTCCGAGTAGAATATATTTTCAGCACTTTCTTTAATCTCATGAGTGCCATAATTTTCAACTACTTAGGGTGACATCAGGATTGCAAAAGTCTCAATCTTGTAGTCTGATATGATATATGACATACCTCTCTTGACTAGGTAGATAATAATAGGTAAATTAGGTTTCACCTGCATTGCCATTTAAAAGTCTATTATCATTTTACTGGCAACTTTTCTAGCTTTCACTCCATTACCTAAACACCAAAATTGCATTCAGTATATTGTTTTCGAGAAATGTATAGGGATAATTAAGAAAAAAAATGAGAAGGACAATGTGTGCTACCTAATTCAGTATATGTCTTCATCTGATCTATATAAAAATCAAGTTCTACATGCAAGAAGTAGTTTTTTCTTCTACAAAAGAGTACGAAAAGTAATGAAATTTAAAAAAAATAAATAAAATAAAGAAGAAGAAGTCAAAATTCAAAATGGTTCAAGTTAAAGATGAAATCAGCAACAAGATGTGATCTAGTACTATTGAGGTTATTAAATCAAAACAAAACATATAAAGTAAAAAGATCAAATATCTAATATCCCATGTGATCTAGTACTATTTCTTCATCTGTCTCAAGTTTTTGGTACGTACTTCTAGTTCTTCTGTTTCTTCTCAAGTTCTCTACTGAAACTTCTTGTGGCGCCATGGTTTTTGCACCGCCCGAGTATGATGTTCGCTCTCTCTCTCTCTCTCTCCTTTTCTTTTTTCAGGGAGAAAGAAAGTGTTTGAGTCCGCGTGCTCTGGAGCTCTTGTTGTCTCTTAATTCCTTTCGTTGACGGGAGAACTTGCTCCTATTTCTATTCCTTTTGATTTTATAAAATGTTTGGAGTCACCACCTGAATTTAAGGGAATCAAGGCCCTATAGTAGAAAGGTTGCTTTTGAACCTCTTTGTGAGAGATTGAACAACATCTTTCCTTTTGACTCGGTCTGTGTTCTGATTAAGAGATTCTAGATAAGAGAGTCCTATTACGGGTCGGAAATGTTTTAAGCACCCAACCAAGGTCGGTCTTTACTTCACAATTAGGGGTATTTAGGGTATGTCTTCTATAAAACAACAAATATATTTATATAGGGCTTAAAAATGAGTGTATAGATATCGACTTAAAGTATTACATAGACTTGAACAGATTACATTTGAAATTTAAAGAGCTTGAAGGTTTCGAGCTTACCTGAGTGCTTTCTGGCTGAACCGAGATTTGGGCAGAGGTTCGTTACTATTTTTCTCTAAAGTTTTAAAAGCTTGATGGGTTTAGATAAAAATCAATGGTAACATCATGGACTGATAAATTGTTTTTAAATGCTCTAATAGCCAAACATAATCGTCTGTCATTTCGCTTGACATGAATCCAAAAGCTATCGTGAAGGTCAATCTTGTGGAAGTCATATCAGCGACATGAAAGAGCGGCATTTTCTATTTGTTGGTCTTGTAAGTATAGTCAACAATCGACAGAGAAGGAAATCACTGAGCGTACAACGTCGATTCTGGATTGGCCCGAAAATATGCGTCAATTCATCCGTAACTAGATTAAATCTAGTCCAAGTTGCATAATCTTTATCCATGTAGCTTCATTAATTGTTGCATCTTTGAACTGCCTTCCAACTCACTATTTCTTTTTTTTCTTTTCTCATTATAAAGAGTTCTAGGTGTGGAGTAGTTTTCTTTGTTCCTTTCTATCAAATGGCTGAATATCTGTCGCTGTTTTGATCCACATTTGCTCATGATCTTTACCAACAATTTTTCAGAACCCTCTTTTGTAGAACCCACAATAATTATATGTATGAATATTAATTTTCTTCTCGATCACCACATACTAATCCAGTAAAACAAGTTAGTACGGATGCTTTGTACGATAAAACCCTTTTTAAACAATCTAAAATATTATTCCACTTCCACTACACCAAAACAGGCTTTTTGTCACGGTTATAAACGTGATTAAAATTTTTTGTCACGTTTATAAACGTTATAAATATGGCGTTATAAATTTGTAACATATAGTATGTCACGCTTATAATCGTGACAAATAAATTATTTTGTCACACTTATAATCGTTACAAACTGCATTTGTTATGTTTATTTATAGAACATATTTTGTGAAAGTTTAACAAATTTGTAATGATTATAATCGTAACAATTTTGTAACGGTTATAATCGTTACAAATTTTTTGTTTGTGTTATAAATTTGTCATACATTTGTCACGATTATAACTGTGATAAATTTTTATTATTTTGAAAAAAAATAATTTTAATTTTCTTCCATATTTAGAGTTCCCTCTTCACCTGCCCCTGCTTAGCTCCTAAATTTTTAATCTATACACATAAAGGTCATTTCTACTCACAAATAAGACCCTCAACTGATTTCACCATTCTATTATGTACTCAATCTACAAGACAACCAAGTAAATATTCAAAACCTATGCCAATAACATAGCATAAATATACCTTTAAATTTTAATCCAACACCATTGCTAAATATAAAAAGTAAATAGTATTGAGAAAACTAGAGCTTCAATCTGTTCATCACACAAAAGAACAAGATGTAATGTATCAAATTCAATTCCAAAGACAAACTACAACAATAAAAAGACCTCCATTAATACGTTGGTACATGGTACTAATGTCTTTAAGTTATAGGTAACAAAACCTTTAAGACAGCAGCATCACCAAAAATCTTAACCAGCCTCTCTTGGAGCTTCTCCCTATCATAATCAGAAGTGTTTGCCTCAGTTGCAGACCTCAGCTGTCACCAGAATGTTACAACCAATAATCACACCAGCAATCTCCATTTTTGTACTCTAACTGCATTTTCACTTTACCAAGATATGCTCTAGGACATTTGGACTGAGTGATGTGGATGTAAGTTTAGAGATCTCATCAAAGTCTACAAAACCAGTTTAAAATGATAAAGAAATAAAAAATCAGCAGCTAGTTTTCCATGGATGATTCTTATTCTAGTTGACCTGCATATTAAGAAAAACAACTCATTCCATATAGTGTTCATAGTGGTCTGATATGTCTTTGTGTTTCAAATAAAAAAATTATGTATGGCATGACCTTGGTGTCTCCATTCAAACACATGCACAACACACACTAACTGAAATCACTAACAGACCAAGGCCCAAGAACATTCAACACCTAAATAACACATGAGATCAGGTTCTACTATAGTGTGCAAAGTAGACACGTAAATTAGCTTTCCCTATTTAGAACTAAAAGTCAAACCCCTCCCTTGCAAGGTAATGCTAAAACATGTATTGGTCAATGATTTCGACCAAGGGAAGTAGGTCATGGCCGTCACTCGCCCTATCTAACAAGCACAACCAAGTCCATGATCGATATATTATGTCATAAACATGAAAAAGATAATATGAGAGGCAAGGAAAGATAGTCAAAAATATTGAAAACTACAGGAATAATCAGATTGCCTCCAAAACTAGAAGCATCTGTATAGTTCTGGCCAAATACAGTGTGGATATTTATCACCCTCCCCTGCATATAAAATTTTGCACATTACTAAAAGTCTAAAACTTTCCACACAACACTAGAAAAAACCATACCTTACTACTTGGCCACATACCCCCACAAAGTGAGTCCATTTGTTTTGAGTTTCCTATGTTTTATAAGTGAAAAGAACCCATGCACAGATACCAAATTATAAATACAGATAGTAAACTGGATTGACAAAATAAACTCATTACTTATCTAGAACAAGCTCAGAATGTTGCCTATTTATTCACACCACTGAGAGACTGAGGGGGGTGGAATTACGACCACGAGATTAAAAAAAAAATTGTTAGTGTAATATGATAAGTACTCATCAACAATTTAAAACGTTGAAATAAATTGGAGAAAATAATCAGAATCAATGTAGAAATAAATGAAAGCCTTTTGTTGCTGCTCCTAGCTAGATAGAGTATATGCTATTATTCTGCTAAGTTTTTTTGTTTCTTTGTATTTCACACATTGGCTTTCGTAAAACACTAACATCAAATGCTAGTTTGAATCAGCCAAACCAAATCAAATTCCAATGTTCAACTAGTAATACTACATAACTGAATTAGAGCTCGAGTTTCAAAGCATTCATACAAAAGCCTTAGGATATATAAAACTTACTTGAATATGGAGTACTGGGTTTGAACCTAATAGTACAAACTACCCTCCAAATCCAATCAAAGTAACAGAAAAGCTAACACATGATATAACTGATTCAAATCAAAAGTGGGATATCAAATATTTTATCTTTCTTTGAAATGAAAGGAGTATCTTTTGTTAGCTTTAATGGATTTTTAATGTTTACAAAAATTTCATTATTAATTACCTGGTCGGTATTTGGACCAAATTGTCTTCTCCTAAGGAATTTAGCTTAATGAAGAGGCTCAATAAAATAGACTGGTAATCCTGCATCATTACAGATTCTTAGTCAGCATGGACTATTTCAACACATTATATATAAACTGAAAAAGGCACATCTTCTTAACCTTCAACGGTCTCGACCCTGACTTTATTTTTGAACAGTCGCTCATTAAAGTAAGACTCCAACACCACATTTGGGCCTGTATGAACCGTTAGTCTATGAAAAGAACCTCAGAAATAAGAGGAAATATAAGAATACTTTTAATTTTGAACAGTCAGATATCAAAGTAGAAGCAAAGATTTATAGAAAGGACCAAAGTTCCATAATTACAAGATCATACATCTATATGTATAATTCAGATTCAATCATTTCTTATTTCCATGTCTTATACCATGGTAAGTCATAAACAATTAGAATAGATGTGAATTAAAGAAGCCCAAAATGTTGATATGAAAGAATTCTGCAAATCTAAATTCTTACATGTGATGCTCTTTCACTAACTGTTATGCAATACCACTAAAGAAACAGAAAAAAGGGTCATCTGAACTACAGAGCCATAACCAAGCAGCCCTTGTGCCATGACCACAGTACTATTCCAAGGTGCTAGTCTGGTGTGGTCTGCATAGTGGTTGGAACTTCACAAGGGCTGCAACACAGTACTTACACAAACAGGCCAGCCCACTCACTCACAACACTCCATTTGACGATGTGCCATGCCCTTAATATGCACAAGCGCATGACATTTTAGTCATGGCATAAGGGCATGGCACTGTGATCCGAAAATAAATATGGGGTCTGCCACTTCCTGATCTACCAATGTTGATAGAACCTTGTAAATTATAATTTTTGATGTTCATTCAAAGAGTTATGGAAATTTTCTGAACTTCAGCCTAGGAAGAGTTGTTGCTGCTCATACACATCCTTTTTTTTTATCAATTTTGGGCATTCCCTACAGGTACTAGTACACAAACAAAAAGAAATTAAAAACTTAAGGTTTGTTAGTGAGTGAGGTGCTGCTGGAATAAAAGACTCACATTCCATATCCTATTAGAAATCTTAATATGTGGTGCTCTAACCATTTAATAACTCATTTCACCTACCAGTATCCTATGATAACTACTAGTCTACAACCAACAAATAGGATCGGAAATAAGTTCAGTTAATAGAGAGAAAGAAAAAGAGATAGGGCCCAGCTGAATAAAGGGATTTTCTTCTACTATTTGTGCTCTTTTCCTCAACCTTGTTAGTTCTTTCAAAAGGAAAGCACATTACATTGACACAATCAAACATAATGGCAGTTTAGTGAAATTTATTTCTCATCTCCTTTCAACAAACTAATTGGAAACCTCACGTCATAAAGCAAGAAAAAAAAATAACTATTAGGCAACATAAGTATTCCAAAAAATAGTGTTTGAATTTTACCTGAAAAGTATTCTGTCTAAAAGCTCACCTTCTTCACAACGAAGTCGCCTAGCTACTTCCACATCATTTAGAACTTACTCCATTACTATAGACACGTGCATGGTCTTCATGTGCATCACATAATTAGGTTATGCGCATTCAAACAAAATGTAAATAGTTAAAAGCAGGTTTCATTAGAAAACTCAAAAACAAGAGCAAGCAGTGCAAAATTCAGTACGAACCATAACCCTTTTCTCAAAGAGTGAAATAATCATAAGCCAAAACCTTGGGTTAGCTAGACGAGTAAACTTGAGTTGTATCAACAAAATTAAAGTTTGGAAAGAAAAAAAAAACAGCCCTAAGCTGAAATGTATTTGGGGGTTTTTAATAAGCTAGGTTATTACCTTATTAAAAATATACAGAATGAAAGAAGAAAAAAAAAAACATAGCCCTCTATTAATAAGTTACCACAACTTTCAATGAGTTATAAGAACAAAACAAAATCAAAATCATCAATGAAACAGAAAATGAAGTTTAAAAAAAAAAAAAAAAAAAAGAAAAAAGCCCTAAACTGAAATGTATTTGGGGGTTTTGAGATAATTTCCCCAAAAATCAAAATGATTTGATGCTTTTGAGATAGTGTTTTGCATAATAATCAAAGCAATAAAGTGAAAGAGAGGTGCGTACCAGCATGGTAGTATAAGAGTTAAGTATTACCAAAACGTCAATACCAATCCATCTTCGAACCCTCTCGCCCCCTCAATTAGCGTTTCTATCGCCATTCCTCTTTCACCTCTCTTTCTATGTCAACAGAAAAAGAAAACAAAAAGCCCTAATTTAAACTTTTTACTATTTGAATGTAAATGTCGATTAAAAAGAAGAGGCATACTAATAAAACCACAACAACAGATTTACATTAGGTTTAGGTGTATTAGGGGGAAAAACAGAAATAGAAAGAGGAAGAATAAGATGACAAAGGAAGTATTTTACTAGGCGAGAGAGATGGAATGAGAATTTCTGGGAGCTTTCATCGTCTGTGACTCTGTGTAATCGAACCTGTAAACAAATCGAGAAGAAAACTAGGGTTAGAAACTAAAACACTCTTATAGAGAAAGAGAGTAAAAATATTAAGAGAGATCTTGAGAGAGAGACTGACTCTGAGCGTTCTCAGTAAGCTTTCTTCATCTATGCGTCTGACGATCTATGTAGGACAAACGAGGAAGAAGGGAGATGAAGATGAGAGTCGGAAAGAGAAACGAGGGAGAGATCTCTGATAAAAATGAAAAAAGACGAGGGAGAGAGATAGGTAAAGAGCGCAAAGTGAAAATAGGAGCGCGAATTACAAAATAGTCGGGGCGGTCTTCTAATTTTTTCAACTGCACGTTTGTTTGTCACGTTTACAAACGTGATGAACTTTAATCAATTAAAGTTTGATTTATTATAACGGATAATTGAGGATTATCACATTTATAATCGTGATAACATTATTCACGATTATAACCGTGACAAAGCTAAAAATATGTGCGTTAGAAAATCCCTGTTTTGGTGTAGTGTTCGCTTAAAAGATCAAAAATAAATTAACCCAAGTATCTGAAACACCGAAAAACACAGATTATCCACTTTTGATATTATACGTTACAAAACCAAGTTAATAATTGATAGAATCTATCCCAAATTACATGTAAGATCATCACATGTGTCTGGAGTTTCATCTCCAATAATTATTAGAAGCTAGAATAATTAAAATATTAATAATACTTTTGAGAAGAAAATAAACATCCATACACTATTATTGTGTCATCCACAAAGTTTCATCCTCAACCCAAGTTGAGAGTTTAGCCACACATATTTGAACAAACAAAAAAATAATTAAATAATATTTCATTAGATTCAAATAAATGCACTTACAGGATAACTCAAAATTACACCTCAAGCTCCACCAATCTCTCTCCCGTAAACACAATAGCGGCACCAGCAGCACCTTTCTCTCTCGCTCTTAAACTCTCCACTTATCCTAGCTAGGGCAGCATGTCTCTCTCTTTCCTCTGCTTTTCTTTTTTTCACGAACTGACCTCCCTTGTACGCAGCAGCAACCCGCTCCAATTTATACCAATAGTAACCAACTCAAAGAGAACTCGTTCTCTAATTACCAAATCTATTCAAAGTTAGAAAGTCCAATACGATGGGCCCACATAACAAATATTGCAACATTGTTTCTAACGGGTCCTGAAATTGAAAATCAACTCTTTGATGCTGATGTCATCAACTAAATCAGTTGACTTCTTCTGACTTACTTACACGTGCAAAGAACACGTGTTCTATCATGGTTGCCCTTATTAATTTCTAATAGGTGCCCTCATCAATTTTAACGACTTTTATCAGTTTCGCTCGTCAATTGATCTCATCTACTTCGTATATACCTACAAACTTCGCTAAATGTTATAATTTATCGACTTTATCGCATTTTGCTTACTCCACTCATATTCCCTTCACACAACCAAAATACACATAATTAATTTAAATTAAATAAAACAAGTTACTAACTAATAAAAATGTATTGGTACTACATGTAATATATATGTGCTTATCAAATACCCCCAAGCTTATATTTTGTTAGTCGTCGAGCAAAACTAAAACAAACCTAATGAAAACAATAAAATCCTAACTCACTTTTACATGAATCGTGATTGCACTTAGCATGTGCAATAAGCTGTTAAATGTTGAGCACATAATTGTTAAATAATTACCCTTTAATTTATATTAATTAGTACTTATTTTTATATCAATTTAATCATTTTTATACTATTTGCAGATAAATGGAGTAAACTTGCACCAAAGTTTTAAATCGATCAAGTGCTACATTTGGAGACCACAAAAATTTATCATGTGGGTCCCACCCATGATTCAATTTACGTCCATCCTATTTCACCAAAATCCTTAAACCAATAGAAGAAGTGGTGTATGATAGTTGAATTACATCTCGATCCATTACATCAAAAGCTTCTTGAGTATTAAAAATCATTCACTGGTATATCTCGTTGCTAGCAAAAGATGCATTTTTTTAATTATGTGTTTTGTTGTCTGCCATGGTAATACATGAAATAATTAAAAAAATGCATCTTGAATTAAAATAGTGATAGATTTCAGGTTGAGTAATGGGTACTAAGAATGGTAGCAGTCTCATAGCGGGCTCGATCAAAGAAGCATGGTTTTCTTTTATAAAAATAAAAGTGGCAGGCCACGCATGCGGCGCATGCGTTGGCGCAGTATGTGCGATAATCAGGATCTTTCGACGTTTAAGAAAGGGAGGAAGAACATAAAGAGGGGGGAGGCTTTGAGGGAGGAACTGGAGGAGAAAAATAGGGAGAACAAAACAGAGGGAGAAACAGAGAGAGGGAGGGAAGAAGATCACTGGAACAGATTGGATCAACCTATTCTCTTTGTATCTTATGTTATCTTTCATGTTAATTAGATTATTAGAATCATGATCTCAGATATGAGGTTCTAATTCTTAGCTTAGGCTATGATGAAGCCTCAAAATTGAGTAGTTCTAGGATTTAATTGTATTGTTCCTTGATGATCTCTAATGCATTAATTTTATTTCTCTAAACCTAGTTGATGAATCTATTGTTCTTTCACTATTTACGTGATGCATATGTAGTAGTTTGAGTTTATATAATTTATCAATTAATTGGGTCCTGATTTAATTGAATGCTACAACACTTTTGATTATTTGTGCTGTAAGGAGACAAGTAATACTTTAGAGTTGTATCTTTGACCAAGAAATAAATGACATATTGATTATTTGAAGAACTCAATGATCCCATCTTCGAGAAAACAGGAGATTTTCATCTCGAATGTTACTCGTAATTATTAATCGGGAACAGTTAAATTGAATCCATAGAATTACAATAGTAAGGTGGTAGATTCTAAGCCTTTGCATTTTCCTTATCGGTTTATTTACACAGCTTTAATTTCATTATTTTAGTTCACTTAATTCATCTCAAATCAATCACTATCATTTTTAGATTAGTTTAGATGATTTTATTTTTAGATTACCATAGTACAAGTCTATGTGGGTTCGACCCGTACTTGCTAGATCTACATTGGTACACCATGCGATTATGATATTATTTATTTATTGACAGAAAAAACCATCAATCATTAAACCCCTAGGTTACCCCTAGTGGGAGTGTTGTCTCGTGAGGGTTTGCAGTTAATCTACCCACAAAATTATTTATGCTCAAAATAAAATAGGGTATTGTTGTAGAAAAAATTAGAAAAAATTATGCAGTGAATCAGGAACTTAAACAATTAACAATGGAATTTTAGCCAACTAATAAACATGAATTAAAGTTCAGAACACTATCCGAATGTTAAAAACCTTTCACTTATACTCAAATTAAGAGTTGGAAGTAAATAGCCAACAAGAGTTAATTTTAATTCTGAAAAAGCCACAACTTTTATCACCTTCCTAATACATTTTGTTGACTTTAGCCACACGGTTATACCCTCTAAAATAAAACATTCAGAATTGTTTCACTCTCATATGTAAGCATGAATCAACTACAGATGTAACGCCCCGTAACCCAAAATACGGGACATTACTATCAGTCTACAAAAGACTCAAATCCGGCAGGGTCTCCTTTGTAAACTGGACCCAAACACACCTGATAAACATAGTGTATACTATAATATATTCAGCGGAAGTAAAAGAAGCTAAAAGTATGCACAAAATTGCCACCCAAAACTTCTAACTCATATACATTTTCTTTCTTCTTTAAAAAAACCCTAATTTACATCATCAAAATCACAAGATCTAAAGCATTAGGGTGCTTATTTCTCACCTTAACCTCAAAATATTAGCCCATCTGTCTCAAAAAATCCCAATTGTACATTTTTGACTTGAACCATTTTGAATATTAGAACTTTATATGCTTTATATGTGTGCTACATTTTCGTTTTTCTTTAAAAAACCCCAATTGTACATCTTTGACTTAACCATTTGATTTGATGTTATTAAATCAAAACAAAACATATAAAGTAAAAAGATCAAATATCCATATCTCATGTGATCTAGTACTATTTCTTCAATCTGTCTCAAGTTTTTGGTATGTAGCAAGTTCTTCTGTTTCTTCTCAAGTTCTCTAGTGAAACTTCTTATGGCGCTGTAGTTTTTGCACTGCCCGAGCATGACGTTCGCTCTCTCTCTTCTTTTCCTTTTTCGGAGAGAAAGAAAGTGTTCGAGTCCGCGTGCTCTGGAGCTCTTGCTGTCTCCTGATTCCTTTCGTTGAGGGGAGAATTTGCTCCTATTTCTATTCCTTTTGATTTTATAAAATGTTTGGAGTCACCGCCTGAATTTAAGGGAATCAAGGCTCTATAGTAGAAAGGTTACTTTTCAACCTCTTTGTGAGAGATTGAACAACATCTTTCCTTTTGACTCGGTCTGTGTTCTGATTAAGAGATTCTAGGTAAAAGAGTCCTATTACGGGTAGGGAAGGTGTTAAGCACCCGACAACCGCCCGACCAAGGTCGGTCTCTACTTCACAATTAGGGGTATTTAGGGTATGTCTTCTATAAAATAACAAATATATTGATATATTGCTTAAAAATGAGTGTATTGATATCGACTTGAAGTATTACATAGACTTGAACAGATTACATTTGAAATTTAAAAAGCTTGAAGATTTCGAGCTTACCTGAGCGCTTCCTGGCTAAACCGAGATTTGGACAGAGGTGTGTTACTATTTCTCTCTAAAGTTTTAAAGGCTTGATGGGTTTAGATATTTGGGCAGAGGTTCATTACTGTTTCTCTCTAAAATTTCTCGTCTCGAGGGCAGTAGGTGGCCCTTGAAGAGAAGTTTCGTACTTGAAACTTAAGGACTTGAAACTAAAAGATTCGAAAGGCTAAACGTACTTGAATAGAGCCATACTTGCGATTAAGAAGTTTGAAGTATGAAACATGAGCTCTGAAATCAACTCTGAAATGAACTCTGAATGAGCTCTGAATGAACTCTTAATCCCCAAAAATAACAAAGGGGGAGGGTCCTATTTATAGGACCCTGGAGGGTTTTTTGAGCGCTTCGTCATGATGCGAGCGCATCATGAAGATGCGCTCAAAACTCTGAGGCAGTTCTACCATGTGGCAGTCCCTGCTTCAGGTGGTTTAGCCCTTGTGGGGCCCGTTAGGGCCTTTCGGACTTATTTTCGTGTTTTCCGAATTGTCCGGGATCGTTTTGGGGGTTTTCAGGAGTCGTTTTCGTGTCTTTTGGACCTTTCAGGATCAATTTCGAGAGTTTTAGAGAGTTCCTGAGGCTCTGGCTCAGGTCTTGACTCCCGTTCCCTATTTCGACTCTTTAGGGCTCTGTTTTAGGCACATTCGATTTCTATCTTAGATACCTTCAGCTTGGTTTGACATAATCTCTGAGATGGTTTAGGTGGACCAAATTGGGGTGTCTACAGTTGCCCATCTTTGGCAGAGCTCTGCTTGCTGATCGAATGCCAAAGTAATTGGCACTCAATTTGGTTTAAAGAAATATGTTACTTCACCGGTAACTTATTTAAGGATATTCTAAATGAGAACAAGAATTGCTAAGGCTTTTTCACTCTTTGGTGATCTCGTCGTCCCCATTGAGAACCCTTTTGCATATCTCTCAATTTTGGGAGGCTTGGTAGGTATTTTTATCTCAAAGATTGTGTCAATTTTCTAAAGTTTTGCTCTTTAAAGTTTAATTTCCCTTATCTCGATTCATGCCGAGGTAGTGCTCAGGTATGCTTTGCTCTTTCGTACATAGGATCATCCTGATTTATCTTTGTTTGCTTGCTTTAACTTCGCTGGTCTAGGTAAGTGTACTTGAATGCTTTGTTCTAATGATGCTTAGTCTTGATGCTTGACGATGATGTGCTTGATCTTGATGCTTGATTTTCTTTGCTTGACTTTGTATGCTTGATTTTGAGGCTTGATGTAAATGTAGAACCTTTGACTTTGCACAACTGGTTCTACTTTGACAAAAGATAGTGTCTTGAATTTGTTGAAACTAATGAAAGGAGATTGGTTCCAATTTGATGACAAAAGGGTAATGTGATATGCACTTTGGATGTGCATTGACTGGATTTTATCTTCTGAGTTCTGGATTTTGGCATTTGAGAATCGCATTTCGAATTCTGCTTGGTTATTTGAATTGAATTTTCTTTCTTGATGCAGAGTGATCGACTACTTTGACATGTTGTCGTCATTGAAGGCAATAAGAGAATTTTGAACCATCTCCTTATCTTCTTGAACAACTTTTCCTTATGATATTCTCTTTCTAGTACCTATGAACTCAGGAAAAGTATATTTTTGCATTTTTTTGATATGTATGGACAATTTAGTTTGAAATTAGAAATGCACTTATTTTCTAGATTTTTTGCCTCAGATGCCTAACTTCAGTAGTGCATAACACAATCCTAATATCCTAGATCTTTCATCATAGGCTCTTAAAAAACAAGGGTTTTGAAAACAAAATATTTTTGATTTTTTTGAAGATTTTTGAAAATCGGTTAAACACGATAAAATATGATATTGACAATGGTTATAAGAAAGATAATGTATCCAAGAACATTGATGACCGTTTTGATGGATAGGCCTTTTGCCAGTCTTGGATGATACGAAGTGCTCGCTTTTGTACTTGAATTTACCTTGCCACAGTCTTGATTGACACTAACTTGTCCTTGGACTGAGGTGAAGAGTTTCTAACCTTGTTATTTTTCACAGCATGAGATGAGTTATTCTCCCAGATTGGATGTTGCCGGCTTACTCTCCTCGGTGCTCATTTTAGCTTAGCTGGGAATGGATTTTCTTGGATGTTGAAACCTACAAAAGTCGATCAAATTTTTCCAAGTCTTGATTTTTCTCACCACGATTTTTTCTATTTTTGAATTTTTATTTCTTCTTCATTTTTTAGAGTTCACTGCTCTTGTCCTCTACCAAGGGCATTTGTTACTACCTTTGAGACTCAGAGAGGTCTTTCTATAGGTTATAGTGAGTCTTAAGATAGGCTTTGAAAAGAAGGGATTGAGGCTCAAAATTTTTGTTCTTTTTTTTTCAACTAGGTTTTCTCTCTTATTTTTTGACCCTAGACATTGATGAGGCACATCTTTTTTTGGATTTTGATTTTTCTAAGTTTTTTGGCTTTTCTGTTTTTGCCTTTTTTGGATTTTTCTCAGAGATTTTCCATTGTTTTTGGATTTTCTTGCAAAATTTCTGCCCCAAGATTTATGTACAGGGTAAGGATATGATGTTTCTTTTTTGAATACTTGCTCCTAGTTCTAAGAGCATTTCTTTTGGTTTTGAGAGAATTTTCTAAATGGTAAAAGAATAGGCTAAGGCTCAAACTTGGCTTCTAGCAGTATTGATTCTTGACATTTGGGTTCTTTTATGGGATTTCAAGTCTATAAAAAATGGCATCTCTTTAATGAGCCTCAATGGTTTCATTTGCCCCTAGTTTAGGAGTTGAGCAACTTACGCTTTGCGTAGTATATCTTGAGCTTGATCAGCATTTGCAAGCCTCTGTAGTTCTTTGCAATTGCATCCATAAGGTAGCCTGCCATTCAAGTGAAAACTTCTTGATGATGCAAGGTCCTTCCCTTAGGATCAATGTATAGGACCATCTTGACTTCTGTGAGCACCAAGTCATATTTGAATTGTCTTGGGCAAACTTTTGTTGATAGGCTCGAGTGATAGGTTTTTGCAATTGATGTGCATTCGAACCTTGCTATCTTTCTTCTGTACCGGGACTATGTTAGCCAACTGATATGAGTACTTGATTGGGACCAAGAAATTAGTGTGTAACTGTTTTAAGATTTCTCCCTTAATATTGACAAACTGTTCTGATCTCATTTTTCTGAATTTTTACCTCACTGGCATAACATTTGGATATTCAACGCTGCTTGCATCAAGTCTTGGTATGTTCTTGTACTTTGTGAACAACTCGATCATAACTCTCTACTTATCTTTCGTGTTCAAGTTCACGACTTTGATTTCTTCCTCAACTGGCTGAGGCCTATCTTCATGTTGGTCTGAGATTTCATCTAGACTCTTCTTCGATGTTTCCCTATAGCCATCCCTGGATACTGTATCTTCCTCATTTTCAGGAGTCAGATCCAAAAGTTTTCTTCTTTTTCAAAATCTTCTTTTTTCAATTTTTTGGTGTTTTGAAATATTTTTCAATTTTTTGTTTTTTTGAAAATAAGGGTGAATTTAAAACAACTGTATAAAGTTCAGGGACCAAGGCATTCCCTCCTCAGACGAGGTTGGTCCAACCTCCGTCCTTTTCAGGACGTTCTTTCTTGCTGACCGGTTGAAGATTTGCCGGTGATCAATCCTGCATTCATCTTAGTAGCAATAAAGAAATCTTTTGTTAATGGAGAAATTAAAAGAGTGGGATCAGGATCGAGTTCTTCAAGAAACACACATACCTGGGATTTATCTACGAGGCTTTCAGAATTGTTTGTTGATTTCTTATGTTTAACATCATTCCAATTTTGGATGAACTGAGAAGGATCGGTTATCTCATTGCATTCGATATAATTGACATTTTTTTGCCCCACATCTTGATGTATTGGCAATGGATTGTGATCGACACTTGGCTTTTTGTTGGGCACACGTACTCCAGGAATGTTAATTATGTTATTTTCTAACAAATTTTGAACCAGATGTCTCAAATGCGAACATTTATCTGTCGAGTGCCTTTTGACTTGATAAAAGTCAGTGTAAACTGGGATTGTACTATTTGGGAAAAGGCTCACTCAGTAGCTCAGGTGGCTTCAACCATACTAACTTCTCTTCTATTAATTGGGGGAACAATTCCGTTAGTATATGCGGTAACTCTGAGAATTTCCTTTGCTCTTTTGGTTGATATGGTCTTTGTACTTGAGGCTGAGCTTGAACTTGGAATCCAGGCTAGATTGTGAGGTGGTTAACATGCTCATTTCCATGCTTTTGATATCTACCATCTCCCTTTGAACTTGAAGTCATCTTTGCGCCATGCTTCAGTGCATCCTCAACTTGCATTCCTGACCGTACTAAATCTAACAACTGTTTGTGTGCAACGAGACTCAGCGGCAACTTGTATTCTTGATTGACATTCTTCAGTATCATAGAGATTTGATCTTCTTCTGAAGGACGGTCAATCATTTCCTTGCACTTTGCTTTCTATTTGGCTATGAAGTCAATGAATGATTCATTGCTTCCTTGTAATAGTGCATTCAATTGTCTTTTAGTGACCATCAGGTTTGAATTTTGTGAGAACTGTTTCATGAAGTCATCTGTTAAAGCTGGCTAAGTCAGAATGATCTTCCGGTCGAGAGCTACCAACCATCATAATGCCAGCCCCATGAAGCTTCGTTGAAACAAATGAGCTAGTAATTCATTTCCGACACCCAATGGCTTCAAGTATCCCATATATGACATGATGTGAGCTTTAGGGCATTTAAATTCATTGTATTTCTCCATTTTTGGAAACTTAAAGTTCGAAGGAAGCTTTTTAGTAGGAGCTTGATACCATTTATTTGCATCGAATGTTCCAGTATTCAATTTGCGAAGTTCTTCCTTCATCTCCTGAAATTCTTGGTACATTGAGCTTTCCTTCGACTTTTCTGCCTCTATCTGCTCATTTTTTTGGTACTCTTTTTTGTCCAATATAAAACATTTAGGTGGAACTACTTTTTTGGGTTTCACATGAGATAGACGAAGCTGTATTAGATCTTCTTGTGCTTCTTCTACTTGGGTTAGTTTTTTTATTGCTGAATTTTGAGCCTGATCTTTCTCTGTATCGGTGGTTCCTCTGTGTTCTCTTGATCGGACATAACTTCATTGCGGACTAACCTTTTTGACGATCTGACCTAAGCTGGTTGAGAACTTTTTGGCGCTTGATTCTTTGACTTACCCGTGGTTGTGGTTTATAAATGTTTCTTTTCCACCTGAGTACTGAGCGAAGATATGGATTAACCTGAAAAAGCTTGATAACGCAAGTGTCCCAAATATTGGTGCAGCAAAACAACCCCTCTCAAGTTTGTGTATGTGAGTCTTATGCGTGCAACATGAGTTTCAACTAGAGAGTAATGGGTATGGCTTAGGTTACCTCAACAAGATATACCTCGTAGCACGAAGCTGGTCTTAAGTACTAGGCTGAAGCTGTGGTGTTTCAACTGCTATATCTCATATGACAATGAGCCGGGAGTCAGTCTACGCAAACCCATTAGTTTTCTAATAGGTGATTAGAGATCAAAAATGCAAGTGAGAAATAAGATGAGTGCAACAAGTGTAATATATGTGTTTTTTTTCAAAAGTGTATTCTACAGAAGATATTCAAAATATACCCCTAATTGTTTTTCAAGTCAGACTCTTGTAGGTTTTAAGTCCCCAGTAGAGTCGCCAGTAGTGGCACTGTGGTTTTTGCACCGCCCGAGCACGACGTTCACACTCTCTCTTTCTCCCTTTCTTTTTTCGGGGAGAAAGAAAGTGTTCGAGTCCGTGTGATCTAGAGCTCTTGCTGTCTCCTGATTCCTTTCGTTGAGGGGAGAACTTGCTCCTATTTCTATTTCTTTTAATTTTATAAAATATTTGGAGTCGCCACCTGAATTTAAGGGAATCAGGGCCCTATAGCAGAAAGGTTGCTTTTCAACCTCTTTGTGAGAGATTGAACCACATCTTTCCTTTTGACTCGGTCTGCATTTTGATTAAGAGATTCTAGGTAAGAGAGTCCTATTCCCTTAAATTCACAATTAGGTATTAAGCACTTGACAACCACCCGACCAAGGTCGTTCTCTACTTCACAATTAGGGGTATTTAGGGTATGTCTTCTATAAAACAACAAATATATTGATATAGTGCTTGAAAATAAGTGTATTGATATCGACTTGAGTATTACATAGACTTGAATAGATTCCATTTGAAATTTAAAGAGCTTGAAGGTTTCGAGCTTACCTAAGCGCTTCCAGGCTGAACCGAGATTTGGGTAGAGGTTCATTACTATTTCTCTCTAAAGTTTTAAAGGCTTGATAGGTTTAGATATTTGGGCAGAGGTTCGTTACTATTTCTCTTTAAAATTTCTCGTCCCGAGGGCAACAGGTGGCTCTTGAAGAGAAATTTCGTACTTGAATCTAAAAGACTCGAAAGGCCAAACATACGTGAATAAAACTATACTTGCGATTCAGAAGTTTCAAGTATGAAACATGAGCTTTGAAATCAACTCTGAATGAACACTGAATCAACTCTGAATCCCCAAAAATAACAAAGGGAAGGGTCCTATTTATAGGACCCTGCCGGGTTTTTTTAGCGCATCTTCATGATGCACGTGCATCATGAAGATGAGTTCAAAACTTTGAGGCGGTTATGCCACGTGGCAGTCCCTACTTCAGGCAGTTTAGCCCTTGTGGCGCCCCCTAGGGCCTTTCGGACATTATTTTCGTGTTTTTCGAACTTTCCGGGATCGTTTTCGGGGTTTTTAGGAGTCATTTTCGTGTCTTTCGGACCTTCTAGGAGTGATTTAGAGGGTTTTAAAGAGTTTCTGAGGCTCTGGCGCAGGTTATGACTCTCTTTCCCTGTTTCGACTCTTTCGGACTCCGTTTCAGACACGTTTGGTTTCTAGCTTAGATGCTTTCTGCTTGGTTTGACATAATCTCTGAGATGGTTTAGGTGGACTGAATTGGGGTGTCTACACTTCTTCTTCTTATCGTACCTATAGGGGGTAAAAACGTAGGGTCAGCAATACTCAGCAGGTACAATCAAAAGATATGTTGACGACTAACACCCTTTCTAGAAATCCACAAGCTTTTTGCCACAAAAACCCATTCCAACCAATGCCCTTTAAAATCCACTTTCCTTCCTCTGAAAACCTCACAACCACACTCTATTTTCAAAACTAATAAACCACTTAGGGTTGTTCACTCAAAACTTTCTTTTCAAAAACACTTTTGAAATCGATTTTGGTATCAGTCATCAAAAACAGGTTTGTTTTTGAAAATCAATAGTTCTCAACTATAAATAGATAAACATGATGCAATAGTATATAAGTGAATGCAACAATCTATATTCTCACATTATTATATTTTAATAATTATTAAATCTTTCCACTCTTTGTCAGGGCAGTTGTGGCAGCCTACCAATGGCTATTACGGTCGTCAACCCTCATCATTTTGGGATAGATCCGGATAAACCTCTCTTGCAGAGATGCCACTAGGGCATATACAACGTCAATTAAGACAAAAACAATGTCTATTAGGACAAACTGACGATTAGATATATTTTATATCACAAACTCACCTCTCTTGCGGAGACGTCACTAAGACCTTTTCTAATCAACGTCACATAGACCAAGGTTTCTTTTAAACCTCTCATCTTCCACTTTAACTTCATAGTAGCTTTTAAATTAAACACTCCTGATCACACACCCACAACCATGCAGTTTTATGCAAAAAAACTTTTTGATAAGCAACATATGGTTTTATAAAAAAAATGACACTTTGAAAACATGAATCGATAAAACATGGAATTTTAAAAATAACAAGTTTTAAGGATAGTGGTTATCTCTACCATTTTCGCTTAAATTCCACGAGGCTTTGACTAGCTTCTTTCTTTCTTTAAATACTTAAAGCTTTCTTAAACTTGAATTGGTTTTAATCTTCCTCAAACTTGGGTTTGAAGAAGGTGAAGTGAGAGAGAGAGAGAGAGATATAGAGAAATCGGCTAAGGTTTGGGGGGTTTGGGTTTTTTCTTCTTCCTTTTTTTTCAACTTGAAGAGTTAAATTTTTGGTGTGGGTTGAGGTGGTCGACCAGCCCCCTTTATATAGGGTTCAGCCACTCTAATTCCCCCTCCCCCCGTTTTTGGTTTCCAAAACCTATCCTAATTCTATCTCTAAACCTATTTTATCTCTAACTTTTATATTTATCTCTTTTGTTTTAATTATTTTAATCTTACTAATTTAATTCTCTAATAATGGGCCGTTTTTACACTATGGATATTAGGTTTTTATTTTATTTTAGATGGTTAGGATTAAATCCCTAAACCATCTAATGGTTCACATTAAATACTACAAGTTTTAGATAATTAAGGAAACCTAAGTGTTTTAGGTTTTGAAAACTATTTTAGTAGTTAGGATTTAGTTCCTTTTCGATAACATTAATCTAATGGTCTAGATTCATTCTTTTTCCATCAAGGTTTAATATTTAACATTATCTAAAAAGAATATGCTAGCAATTATCTTAAAATTAGTAATTATCCAATTTTTAGAAAATTACTAAAATTAAGGTGTTTTTAACTTTATTAACAAGTTTTAGAGTTTTAGGAAACCAAAACTCTCTAATTAAGTGGCGCACAAGGCAGCCCCTTGTGCCCACGTTTTTGGTAAGTGGGGCTTATCACTTGGTCACCCCTTATCCAAGTTTTACTATTTACACCCGACTACCTCTTTTTATTTCATTTCCGGTTTCATTTCTAACCTCATTTTTATTTCATTTTCATTTCTAATTTTATTTCTAATTTTTATTTCATTTATCATAAAACCCTAATGTTTCAAAATGGTCCCTCATTTTCATTTCCAAGTTCCTCAATCTAGGGTTTAGAGTATCTACTAACGTTTCTAGCTCCGAAATATTCTTTTCTAGGTTCATTTCATTTCTAGGTGACTCGTGGCATTTCTATATTTTAGAAACTACTAGAAATGATTGGTGTTTATGATTATTCTAAGTTGTATGTTGACTCCTACATCGAATATAGGTCAACATAACCCTAGTTTTCATTTTATTTCTCCGGTTTCCCAAACCGAAGGTTCATTTCTAAAGTTTAATGGTTCATTTCTATAAGATAACCCTAATCTCTCTCTTGAAGAGATTTTGAAAACATTTGGTTTTGTTTTGAAAAGCATTTTGAAAACATTTGAAAACATTTTTGGAAGATACTTGTGCAAAACTCATTTTGCAAGACATTTTGACCTCATTTCTCCTCCTATATACAGTCCATGTATATAACTCATGCATTGTGGATGGTATTTGGCAAGCTTGTTTTCCGATACTTAGGTTTCTCTCCTTGCGTTTACACATTTCTAACACTTATTGGACCTATTTTTGGTCCATAGGCCTTAAGCCTATGCTTAAGTCTATGTGGAAAAATCTTGGGTGTTACACTATCACACCCTCAAAAGAATTTCGTCCCGAAATTCAAAACGGTGTTGTACCTAAGTAGATCAACACTTGACATCCTTCGATCATCATATTTGAATTCTCACTTTTACCCCTTTTTGTTTTTCTTAAATCTTTGTGAGAACTCCAAAACTTGTGGGTTTTATGGGGAATTCACTCAATCCTTGTCCCATGTGGTTGCATCCTCTACGGGTGATCAGTCCTAAAGATGCCTTCCTTCCGTGGTCGGTTCTAAGTGACGCCTATTTTATCCATGTTTTTCATGTCTCATATTTTGAAAACCAACACCATACTCTTGGGTTGGACTTACGATGATCTCTGAGTGTTCATGCCTCACTGCCCTAGTTTAAGCTACTATGTTTTTCTTAAAAACATTCTAGTACTACTACATCAACATATAGATAAAATTTCTAAGATAAGCCTCTGACACGGTTGTTCCCTTCATCCTCCTGCTCTGAGTTACTACTTATAACAATGATCTCTTTCTATGTGACCTCTTCTTCTGACACTTGGGGTTGATCTATTAACGTAGTTTCTTCTTCGGTTTGTTCTACCCCATGAATCATTGCCATATTTCCTTCAACGTGCCAGTCCTCTGAGTCGGACTCACTGGCATCAAAGGGTCCTCTTTCTAGGTCACCCTCCTCTACAGGTATCCATTCCTCTTCGTTTGGGTCGTAGTTCTCATCATCCCAACGTTCTCCCTCAACTCTTGGTTATTCTCTCTGAACCTCTATTGGAACATTAGGTGCTCTTCTAACGTAAGTGGTCTTACGTGTAGTTAGGATTGTTCTTTCTATTGTGTCCTAACCAAAGAGTGTAACTTAGGCTTCTGTATAAGTTATCTAGCAAAACTCCTAATGTTTCTATTACGCTTGCTACTTTTTATCCAATTTTAGTTTTTATACCGTTCCCAAAATAGAAAGTAAAACAGACAAGCATCACATCATGTTATTCAAACAATCATGTTTCATGCTATAAACATATCAAGGTAAACATATCATCATGCTTGTCACTCAACAATACACATGCTTGTCATACATTATCATGCCTTGTCACACCACATCAAACATCAAACACTACATTTCATGGCATATCATATCATTCATACAATTACATGCAATCATGCTTGCATTTCCAACCTATTCTAACATTCATATCATATATACTTCATTCAATGGTCTTACTATGCTTCTATGTATGTTATTTCATCATTTTATTATTTCTAAACATACATATATAAATCATGATATTTGCTAAGATGCTTTATTATCTAACATGCAGTCACACAATATATTTATCATTCTAGAGCATGTGAGTATATGATATATATTCATGGTAAAACGAATCAAAGCATGCAATCATACAACATGTTCATGATTATTTTAACTACAACATGTAATAATTCACACAAGAATGTTATAGCATGGCATATTTCAAACATAATAGGTTTATACATGTTTAACTACTAGCATGTTCTAAACCAACATACCAGCATGCAATCATTTAAGAGAAACATACAAAGCATGCAATTCAATTCAAAAAAGTTCTGAAGACTTATGGGATTTACTACTCACCAGTTTCTGTTAATCTAATCTTGGGTTCAGATACAATTCGTGACATATGTAAGAATCTTTGGTGATTACTCTTCACACAAGCTCAGGTAATATAATCCTAAGCTCTGATATCAAACTGTAATTTGGTATCGGGAAACTTTGAAAGTACTAATCCTACAAATCTACACAAGCTCAGTTGTTCTAATTTATGTATTTAGATACTAAACTGGGACATTCTAATCACAGGCCCAGCTGATCTGACACTTGTGCTCTAATACCAAACTGTAATTTGGTATTAGGGAACTTTGAACACACTACTCTTATAAGTCTAGCTAATCTAAACTTGTATTCTGATATTAAATTGTGAGCTAATATAGGAAGCTTTGAGGACATGTGACTCCCAAGCCCAGTTAATCTGAAACTTGGGCTCTGATACCAAAATTATAACACCCCGACCCTGGACTCCCAATGGTCCGACCCACTTTTCGAGTCGAATCCACGACCCATGAGTCGTAGCGTTACTGGGGGTGAAATAGATTACCTAATACTTAGTTGAACACTATGTAAAAACCTATAATTCTCTGGGTTTAGTCTCTACTAATCATCCTATTTGAATTTTAACACTTTGATACACTAAAAAGTGTATAACTTAAATCCTTGCACTAAATATGATCGCTATTAAGTATGGTAGCAAGCAATGGTCATTCCTGCAGAAAATTGCTCCTAATTTATAAATTATTGACACAAAACAACACACGAATCCAAACTGACTAGAAATTAAGATGAAATACAAAAACCTACTTAGACTCAACAAAAACAACTAAAAACTTGCAGACACACTAAACACGTTGCACACAAAATTTGGGGGGATTTGATTTTGATTTGATATGTAAACAAATTATAAGAAAACAAACATCAAAACTAGAATTTAAGAAAACATAATTTAAAAGGTTGAAGAATATGATGAGAAGTATGATTAAGGGATCATTCGCCACCATTAAACATGATTTCCAAGATTTTATATATATCCATTTGAAAATAAAAATTCTGAGAAAATCATAAGTTCGATAAACTCTATTTCTTCTTATTAATTAGTTGAGTAGAACAAGCTCTTTACTCAACCCCTTTTTATCAAACAACCTAGAACAAGCTCTTTAAATTTAATTTAATGAAAGCATTCAACAAAAGAGATAAGAATTAAATGAAGCATACACACAAAGGCTAGGTTTAATATCTTGAGTGTTAGTCCATATTGAAATCAAAAGAAAATATCCCATAATCCTTGAAAGTAAATTGCTACTTGTACTTAAAAAGACTTAGCTATTACGTATCAAAATTCTTCCAAACTAGCACCAAATAACTGACCTAATCACTTAGTTGTACACCTAAGCAAATAAGAAAGCTATTATAGCAATTAGGCACAATGGATTAAACACATAATCAAAAGGAATTGAGAAAAGAAACTGCTGAAATGTATTAATCAAAGAATCATGTTTAGGGTTTAAGAAATCACCCTCAATCAACAGATTAAACTAATACCATGATAAATAAAATACCCAGAATCAAATCTATACAGAAAACTAACAAAAAAAGGAAAAAGAAAACTTAGGGAGAGATGGGTTGCTGGACCGTGGACGGTGCTCCTCTCTCTTTTATGCATGAAGAAGAGCAGCGGCAGCAGCTGCTCTCTTTTGCGTCAAAAGCCAAGCAGCAGCAGCAGCAACACTTTTGTGCGTCAGGTGAAAAAACCCAACAACAACTGTCACCTCCTTTGTGCGTGAAGAAGGAGCAGCACAGGAGCAGCTCTCCTTCCTTTGTGCGTTTAAGAAGAAGAACACACAAGCAGCTCTCTCCCTTGTGCGTCCAAAGAAAACCCCAGCTGCACCAGTTCTCTCTCCAACCTAAACACTCTTTTCCGATCGCCAAACTCACTGCCGACTTACAAAACTTTTCCAAATTGTAAAAGAAACAACTGGTGGTTCCCACTTTCTAAAGACTTCACATTAGAAATTCCACCGTCCAGCCAAGAAAGGAAATTCCATTAAATTGAGTGGGGTCCACATAAGATTAGAAATTAAGTAGATGTCATCAATTCTGATCAGTACTATTCTTTTGAATTGTGTGTGTATGATACGCGCGTGTAATCTTGCCGGTGCCCTTATCAACTTTAACTAATTAGTTTCGCTCGTTTATTGATCTCCTCTATTTTACTCTCCCACGAGCTTCGCCAAATGTTATAATTTACCGGCTTTTACCGCATTTTGACCGCTCCACTCATATTCCCCGCACACAACAAAAAATACATTTAATTAATTCAAATAGAATAAAATAATTAACTAACTAATATAAATATAGAATTATTAAATATAATATATGTGTGCTTATCACACTTAAGTCCTCAAACCTAATGGTTAAGAACCAAAACTATTTGAAGTAGTTGCTGCCAGAGTTATTGTGTTAGTGGGGAAGATCAGGCCTTTACTCACTAACGAAAATTCGGATTGCTATAATATCAGGTTCTCTGGAAACTAGACAAACAGACGAAAAACTTCTATGTTTTGACCTGAAGCTAATTCTCTATGGTTTTACAAAGAAACTGCGTTCAACTCAGACTATTGCAGAAAATCTGAATTTTCCAGCAGCCATAGTCCAACTTAGGGTGGTCTAAAAGTCAACTTTCTAAGTTTAGAATGTGATGAATCTTCCTAGGGTTTTATATCAAGTCTAATAAACAAGTAGAAGCTAGAAAATTAATTAAACACAAGCATCATACAGAAAACATCAAAACAATCATCATGTGTATAATGAATCAAAACCATCATGCTATTGAATTCATTCAAAACATATCAAAAGTATTCATCATCTATCTTTGTTTAAATTCAAACTAACTAAGCAAAGACATTGTTATTAAATCAAAACAAAACATACAAAGCAAAAAGATCAAATATCCCATATCCCATGTGATCTAGTACTATTTCTTCATCCATCTCAAGTTCTTGGTACGTACTTCTAGTTCTTCTGTTTCTTCAAAAGTTCTCTAGTGAAACTTCTTGTTCTTCTTCTCATACCGGTAAGGGGGTAAAAACGTAGGGTGAGCAAAACTCAGTTGGTACAACCAAAACATAGGTTGATGACTAACACCTTTTTTGGAAAACCACAAGCTTTTTGCCACAAAAACCTATTCCAACCAATGCCCTTTAAAATCCACTTTCCTTCCTTTGAAAATCTCACAACCACTCTATTTTCAAAACTAATCAACCATTTAGAATTGTTCACTCAAAACTCTCTTTTCGAAAACACTTTTGAAATCGATTTTGGTATCAGTCATCGAAAACAAGTTTGATTTTGAAAATCAACAATTCTCAATTATAAAGAGATAAACATGATGCAATAGTATATAAGTGAATGCAGCAATCTATATTCTAACATTATTATATTTTAATAATTATTAAATCTTTCCACTTTTCGTCAGGGCAGTTGTGGCAGCCTACCAATGGCTATTACGGTCGCCAACCCCGTTACTTTTGGATGGATCCAGATAATCCTCTCTTGCGGAGATGCCACTAGGGCATATACAACGTCAATTAAGACCAAAACAACGTCCATTAGGACAAACTGACAATTAGATATATTTTATATCACAAACTCACCTCTCTTGCGGAGACAACGTCACTAAGACCTTTTTTAATCAACGTCACATAGACCAAGGTTTCTTTTAAACCTCTCATCTTCCACTTTAACTTCATAGTAGCTTTTAAATTAAACACTTATGATCACCGACCCAAAACCATGCAGTTTTATGCAAGAAAACCTTTTGAAAAGCAACATATAGTTTTATAAAAAAAAATAACTCTTTGAAAACATGAATCGATAAAATGGGGAATTTTGAAAATAACAAGTTTTGAGGATGGTGGTTCTCCCTACCTTTTTCTCTTAAATTCCACGAGGCTTTGACTAGCTTCTTCCTTTTCTTTCAATACTCTAAGCTTTCTTGAACTTGAATGCTGGGTTCTAGTCTTCTTCAAACTTGGGTTTGAAGAAGATGAAGTGAGAGAGAGATAGAGAGAGAGAGAAATTAGCTAGGGTTTGGGAGGTTTGATTTCTTCTTCTTCTTTTTTTCAACTTGAAGAGTTGAAATTTTGGGGTTGGTTGGGCTGGTTGACCAGCCCCCTTTATATAGGGTTCGGCCACTCCAATTCCCGCACCCCCTCTTTTTGATTTCTAAAACCTATCCTGACTCTATCTTTAAACTTAGTTTATCTCTAACTCTTATATTTATCTCTTTTGTTTTAATTATTTTTAACTAACTAATTTAATTCTCTAATAATGGGCAGATATTTACACTAGGGATATTAGGTTTTTATTTTATTTTAGATGGCTAGGATTAAATCCCTATACCCTCAATGGTTCACATTAAATACTACAAGTTTTAGATAATTAAGGAAACCTAAGTGTTTTAGGTTTTGGAAACTATTTTAATGGTTAGGATTTAGTACCTTTTAGATAACTTTAATCTAATGGTCTAGATTCATTCCATTTTCATCAAGGTTTAGTATTTATCGTTATCTAAAAAATTATGCTAGCAATTATCATAAAATTAGTAATTATCTAATTTTTAGAAAATTACTAAAATTTAGGTATTTTAAACTTTATTAAGAAGTTTTAGAGTTTTAGGAAACCAAAACTCTCTAATTAAGTGGCGCACAAGGCAGCCCCTTGTGCCCACGTTTTTGGTAAGTGGGCCCCACCTCTTGGTCACCTCTTATCCAAGTTTTACAATTTACACCCAACTACCTCTTTTCATTTCATTTCCGGTTTTATTTCCGGTTTCATTTCTATCCTTATTTTCATTTCATTTTCATTTCTAATTTTTATTTCATTTCTAATGAAACCCTAATGTTTCAAAATGGTGCCTCATTTTCATTTCTAAGTTCCTCAATCTAGGGTATAGAGTATCCACTAACGTTTCTAGCTCTGAAATGTTCTTTTCTAGGTTCATTTCATTTCTAAGTGACTTGTGAAATTTCTACATTTTAGAAACTACTAGAAATGATTAGTGTTTATGATTATTCTAAGTTGTATGTTGATTCCTACATTGAATATAGGTCAACACAACCCTAGTTTTCATTTTATCTCTCCGGTTTCCCAAACCGATAGTTCATTTCTATAAGATAACCCTAATCTCTCTCTTAAAGAATTTTTGAAAATATTTGGTTTTGTTTTGAAAAATATTTTGAAAACATTTTCGGAAGATACTTATGCAAAAACTCATTTTACAAGACATTTTGACCTCATTTCTCCTCTTACATACAATCCATCTATATAACTCATGCATTGTGGATGGTTTTTGGCAAAGCTTATTTTTCGATACCATAGGTTTCTTTCCTTGGATTTACACCTTTCTAACACTTATTTGACCTATTTTGGGTCCCGAAAAGCTCGGGTATTACTCTATCACCCCCTAAAAAGAATTTCGTCCCGAATGTCAAAACGGTGTTGTACTTAACCAGATCAACACTGAACATCCTTCGATCATCGTATTTGAATTCTCACTTTTACCCCTTTTTGTTTTTCTGAAATCTTTGTGAGAACTCTGAGACTTGTAGGTTTTTTGGCGAATTTACTCAATCCTTGCCCCATTTGGTTGCATCCTCTACGGGTGATCAGTCCTAAAGATGCCTTCCTTACATGGTCGGTTCTAAGGAACACCTATTCTATCCAAGTTTTTCAAGTCTCATATTTTGAAAACCAACACCATACTCTTGGGGTTTGACTTAAGATGATCTCCGAGTGTTCATGTCTCACTGGCCTAGTTTAAGCTACTAAGTTTTTCTTAAAAACATTACAGTATTACTACATCAACATATAAATAGAATTTCTAAGATAAGTACATTGGCCTCTGACACGGTTGTTCCCTTCATCCTTCTGCCTTGAGTCACTACTTATAACAACGATCTTTCTCGATGTGACCTCTTCTTCTGACACTTGGGGTTGATCTATTAACGTAGTCTCCTCTTCGGTTTGTTCTACAACATGAATCAATGGCATATTTCCTTCAACGTGCTAGTCCTCTGAGTCGGACTCACTGACATCAAAGGGTCCTCTTTCTGAGTCACCTTGCTCTACAGGTATCCATTCATCTTCACTTGGGTCGTAATTCTCATCATCCCAAGGTTCTCCCTCAACCCTTGGTTCTTCTCTCTGAACCTCTTGGAACATTAGGTGCTCTTCTAACGTAAGTGGTCTTACATGCAGTTAGGATTGTTCTTGCCATTGTGTCCTAACAAAAGAGTGTAACTTAGGCTTCTGTATAAGTTATCTAGTAAAACTCCTAATGTTTCTATTTGGCTTGCTATTTTTTATCCAATCTTAGTTTTTGTACCCTCCCCAAAACAGAAAGTAAAATAGACAAGTATCATATCATGTTATTTAAACAATCATGCTTCATGCTATAAACATATCATTATGCTTGTCACTCAACAACACACATTCTTGTCCTACATTATCATGCTTTGTTGCACCACGTCAAACATCAAACACTACATTTCATGGCATATCATATCATTCATACAGTTACATGCATATATGCTGGCATTTCTAACCTATTTTAACATTCATATCATATATACTTCATTCAATGGAGTTACTATGCTTCCACGTATGTTGTTTCATCATTTTACTATTTCTAAACATACATATATAAAATCATGGTATTTGCTTACATGCTTCAACATACATACATAAAATCATGGTATATTATCTAACATGTAGTCATATATTTATCATTCTAGAGCATGTGAGCATACGATATATATTCTTGGTAAAACGAATCAAAGCATGCAATCATACAACATATTAATGATTATTCTAACTACAACATGTTATAATTCACAAAAGCATGTTATAGCAATGCATATTTCAAACATAGCATGTTTATACAAGTTTAACTACTAGCATGTTCTAAACCAACATATAAGCATACAATCATTTAAGAGAAACATACAAAGCATGTAATTCAACACAGAAAAGTTCTTAAGACTTAAGGGATTTACTACTCACTAGTTTCTGTTAATCTAATCCTGGATTCAAATACAATTCGTGACCTCTGTAAGAATCTTTAGTGATTGCTCTTTACACAAGCTCAAGTAATCTAATCCTAAGTTCTGACATCAAATTGTAATTTGGTATTGGGAAACTTTGGAAGTACTAATCCTACAAATCTACACAAGCTCAGTTGTTCTAATTTATATATTTAGATACTAAACTGGAACATTTTAATCACAAGCCCAGCTGATCTGAAACTTGTGCTCTTATACCAAACTGTAATTTAGTATCATAGAACTTTGAACACACTACTCTTACAAGTTTAGCTAATCTAAACTTGTATTCTGATATTAATTTGTGAGCTAATATAGGAAACTTTGAGGACACGTCACTCCCAGGCCCAGTTAACCTGAAACTTGGGCTCTGATACCAAAACTGTAAGTGGAATCTACGACCAAAGCCTCAGAGCGTTACTGGGGGTGAAAGGGGTTATCTAACACTTAGTTGAATACTATGTAAAACCTATGATTCTTTAGGTTTAGTCTCTACTAATCACCCTATTTGAATTTTAACAATTAAGTCCTCAAACCTAATGGTTAAGAACTAAAACTATTTGAAATAGTTGCTGTCAGAGTTATTGCGTTAGTGGGGAAGATTAGGCCTTTACTCACTAACCAAAATTCGGATTGCTATAATATCAGGTTCTCTGGAAACTAGACAAACAGACCAAAGACTTCTATGTTTTGACCTGAAGCTAATTCTCTACAGTTTTACACAGAAACTGTGTTTAACTCAGGCTATTCTAGAAAATCTGGATTTTCCAGCAACCATGGTCCAACTTAGGGTGGTCTAAAAGTCAACTTCCTAAGTTTAGAATGTGATGAATCTTCCTAGGTTTTATATCAAGTCTAATAAATAATATTGTCGGGTTTTATATCAACTAAACACAAACATCGTACAGAAAACATCAAAACAATCATCATGTGTATAATGAATCAAAACCATCATGCTATTGAATTCATTCAAAACATATCAAAAGTATTCATCATCCATCATTGGTCAAATTTAAACTAACTAAGCAAAGACATTGTTATTAAATCAAAACAAAACATATAAAGCGAAAAGATCAAATATCCCATATCCCATGTGATCTAGTACTATTTCTACATCCGTCTCAAGTTCTTGGTACGTACTTCTAGTTCTTCTTCTCGTTCCTGTAGGGGGTAAAAACGTAGGGTGAGCAAAGCTCAGTAGCTACAACCAAAACAAAGGTTGACGACTAACACCTTTTTCGGAAAACCACAAGCTTTTTACCACAAAAACCCATTCTAACCAATGCCCTTTAAAATCCACTTTCCTTCCTTTGAATACCTCACTAATCAACCACTTAGGATTGTTCACTCAAAACTCTCTTTTCGAAAATACTTTTGAAATCGATTTTGGTGTCAGTCATCGAAAACAGGTTTGTTTTTTAAAATCAATACTTCTCAACTATAAAAAGATAAACTTGATGCAATAGTATATAAGTGAATGCAGCAATCTATATTCTCACATTATTATATTTTAATAATTATTAAATCTTTCCACTTTTTGTCAGGGCAGTTGTGGCAACCTACCTATGGCTATTATGGTCGCTAACCCCCGTCACTTTTGGACGGATGCGGATAAACCTCTTTTGCGAAAAATGCCACTAGGGCATATACAAAGTCAATTAAGATAAAAACAACGTCCATTAGGACAAACTGACGATTAGATATATTTTATATGACAAACTCACCTTTCTTGCGGAGATAAAGTCACTAAGTCCTTTTCTAATCAACATCACATAGACCAAGGTTTCTATTAAACTTCTTATCTTCTACTTTAACTTCATAGGAGATTTTAAATTAAACACTCATGATCACAGACCCAAAACCATGTAGTTTTATGCAAGAAAACCTTTTGAAAAGCAACATATGGTTTTATAAAAAAAAAGTCTTTGAAAACATGAATCGATAAAACGGGGAATTTTGAAAATAACAAGCTTTTAGGATGGTGATTTTTTTCTTTTTTTATTTTTTTATTAGCGACGTAATGAGGCTCTGATACCAACTGTAATGCCCCGCCCTCACATTTTCAATCTGCAGCCTTTACTCAATGAGAACTAGGCATTCTGGCAGAACCATTAACAACCTGTAGCTCTAGGGTGTACGGGTTACACCAAGCTAACAAGAAACTTGCACTCACATTCAATACACAAGTAAAATAAAGCTGAAATAGACACTATTAACTTAAAGATAAGCTGTCAAATGAACAAATGAATGAAGGAATATTCTCAAAGAATAATGGACTAAACATGTGTCCAAACCAAACTAATCTTGAATGAAAGAATATCTCTTATGTCATCACAGAAATCTAATAAAACTCCGTAGACTTATTCTTGCCTATCGAACTCCACCACTAGTGTGTGTTTGCCTAATGACCTGGACTTGAAAAGATTAATAGTGCTAAGTTAAAACCTAGCCAACAAGTTCACTAGTTCCCTTGGCTTAGATTCAGGATAACCATGAGTTTCACGAGAGTGAATTAACAATATAGCATATGATATGACATTATAAAAGATTAAACAAAATAAAGAGATGCATAGAATGGCGACTGTGGTGTTTTATGATCTTCAGTTAAGATTAGGTTCTCACAATAAGTGGTGTACTCTAATTACTACCCACGTTTCACCTGTCCCTGTAGTTCACTCGAGAAACTGGCCGTGCGCCATATGAATCCGATGAACCGCCTCAAAATTCGTCCCCCAAACACTGGTAGCCCTGTCGGCATTACTTACGTGTCAAGTGATTCCGTAGACCTCACTTGGCGATTCCGTAGACCTCGCTTGGAGAGGATCAGGCCTATACAGGACCTAAACTATGTTTGCACACAAGCCAAACAAGTTATTTAAGCATACATCAAGCTTATGATGGTTTCTTTCATGTTACATGTGTCTAGAAGTGATCATCATGATAGTATTCAACTAAGAATATATGCAAGCATTCTTTGCTCATAAATATATATTTTCATATAATATGCAAGTTTCATATCCTAACATTCATTAAACAAAGCCAGATCTCATTAAGAACACAAAAACAACTTCAATATGGCCTTTAAGTTAGTTGGTATCGATACCAGTTTGGTTGGTATCGATACCAACCTTAATTGTCATGTCAGGCATGGCTGGTATTAATACCAGCCATTGGTGGTATCGATACCAGGTATCGATATCACCAGAGGCTAGTATCAATACTAGCCTCTCTTGCAGGTCAGGCTTCAACCAGTATCGATACGCGCCCTGTGGGTATCGATACCCCCTAGTTTTGGGATTTTAGGTTTTGTTCTTCATTCAAACTCCGTGTAAACTTAGTTTCCACCCCTGTAAACATTAGGGATTCATATATTCACCACATATACATAGCTTTCATGCATTCTAACCATTAAAAATATGCACATCTCATACGTTTAGGGATTTCATGCACTCTTTCATATAATTTGCATGCAACAATATATAAACAACATACAACTAGGTTTTCATGCATTCAATCATTAAGGAAGCATAACAACATTAATAACCTAAATCTACACCAAAAGATCGAGTTACTACTTGCCTCAAAGCAACAGTCTCTCAATCCGCAAGGAAGAAGAAGAAGAAGAAGAATCCTTGTGCTCTCTTGCGAAATCGATTCTCTGCAGTCACCCCTTCTCCACGGTTCAGTCTTCACAACACCCTAGGTTCTTCTTCTAGAGATTGGTTCCCTATCTCTCTCTCCTGCCCTGGCCGTGTGCCTTCTCTATCTCTTCCTCCTCTCTTGGTCGATCACAACAAAAGAAAAGGGGTTGGGGTTTTAGTTTATATTTATATAAAGTATAAACCCAAACATACTAAAATTCTAACATGGTTCCCTTAACAAAACTGGCTGCCCTCAAACATTAGTAGCTTAGATTAAAAGGGTATTACATTGGCTATCTCATATAAAATACTTGAACATATTAGAGATTTCACAAATCAGAATGGTAGTACTTTATTTTAATATAGCTTGTAAATCTCTTCTATAAATCTACATACTCTCTTGACTGATCTATAAATCTTGTGCACATAAGAGTCTCTTGAGTAAGTATGATTTTATCCTAGTTAGATCATTAGATAGGTTCGAAATAAAGCTCATGATTCATTGATGGACTGAACTAGCTGGTTGGACTATCTCTCATTAGGATTTTGTGTTTTGATGAAGTGCTAGAAAAATATTGTTATATCTTGTGTTGGATCATCACCATAATAGTAAGCTCTCGTAAAATATTGAGCTTGGTGAAACACCAAAAAAATGAGTTCTTGTAAAAATGTTGAACTCGGTGTTTGAACATAAAAAAATTGAGAACTTGATGTTCTATATTCTTCATCTTGGCCTTATAGTGACCCACTTGGTTCCAATACGGGAACTTTTCTTGTTGTGTCTCCTCAAATAGGAGTCGCTTGCAGGTATCAAGGAAAATATTTGGAACTAGTTGGTGATTTATGTCTCATACAATTGAGTGCCTCAAAAAGTTTCATTTTATACTCAAACATGAAGGTCATTAATAGGTAACAAAGTGAGATGGTTCATTCATACTAGGTAAGGTCCAGATTTGAAGAAATCAATAATATGGACAACCTTATCTTATTTTCTTTTTAGGATAATCTAACATAATGAATTTGTTCTCTCAAAACACACACACACTAATCAAGATTTTGAATATTGTGGTGATATTTGTGTGAAAACTAGCAGGGCTATATTCGAATAAGGTTTAACAAAATCCTTTTTGCAAAGATCCTTTGTAATTGTATTATATTTATCATAGCCTTGGGCAACTTGATTATTTCACTTGAATCAAATTTTATTTCATCGAGAATTTCATGCTTAAATGCTTTGATTGAAAAAAAAAAAGTGTAAATGTTATTGCATTCTTTTGGTTTAAAAGTGAAAAACATCAAATTTTTTCGATTTTTAGATTTCACTTTCGAAGTCAGAAGTGTCCCTTTCGAAAGTAGACTGCCACTTTCTAAAGGACCAAAACCTGATTTCGAAACCAACTTGGCTTGATGTGTTGCTAAACTCCAGTTTCGAAACTACCATCATTGACTTCGAAACCCACTTGGCCTGAAATTTTCTGGGTTTTCAATTTCGAAATCGATTTCGAAATCAAAACCACCTGACTTTTTTTTAAACCATCCTTTTTGAAAGCAACATTTATGCTTTCGAAAGAAACTTCATCTGTTATTAAAAGCAGATTCATCTGTTCTTATTTTCTGGGAACTGCTTTCGAAAGCACTGCCTGGGTTCACATTTTTTATGGAACTTTTTTTAGGGGTTGAAAAAGGTATGAATTCGTCGTTTAATCTTTCACCTTTTTACAACCTTCAACCTACAAAACAAATGAGTAAAGAGGAAGTAAGGGTTATCGAATCCAAATCTAATTTAGATCAAATAAATAACAAAGATTATGCATATGCAAGGTTCAACATTTTTCTTTTTTTT
>MVGT01003817.1:67361-85032 GCA_002174775.1 Macleaya cordata
TGAATGATTTGGAATCAATCATCATAATTCCCATAAAAATCTTGATTTCTTTCCATTTGTGGAGTTGTGGTGGAGATGATCCTGTGCTTCACGGTGCATGATTGTTGCTTGCATGGAGGATTTTATAAAAAGGATTAAATTTGTAGCTCACAAGAATTGATCCCAAGACCTATTGCAAGGATGAAGAACACCTTAACCATCTAGCCATCTTTGCCTTGATGCTATATATTAGCAAGCTTTAGTCCTTCTTCCAATTCACTGAAGCTTTGTCTTCTTCACTTTTGTTGCAAGATTTGGATGTTTTAATCGAACGGAGGCTCTTCTGTCCTACATCATGTAAATACATCCATTAGTAATATTAATAACTAATTTAGGGCTAGAAAATACATTATTTGAGGGGTTTAAATTAGAGTTTTGGGTGCTTATCAGGGGTATAAATTACTTCTTACGAAAACAAAGTTTATTTTATTATATTTCAAGTTGGTTTCGCTCAACTTGTGGATTTCATCGATTCTCCTAAGGATTTTGCATTGTTGGTAAGCCCTCTATCGATTCTTTCTTGGTTGATTTCCTTTGCTAGCTTTTAGATCTTCTTTCTTGTTTTATCTTAGATCTTCAAGAATGAGTAAACGGAAAGTAGATGGTCCTGAATCTAGAGTTCATTACTCTAAGAAATCCAAAACCCCTTTGGATCCATCTCAACCCCAAACCGTGGTTTGCCCAACTTATAGGGATAAATTTTACTCCAAGGATTGCCTCATTAACTCCAACAAATACTTCAACAAGAGGGCTCTTGTTATTGAGTGCACCATTGAATTTGAAGGTGAAATTCTTAGTGATATTTCCCTTATACATAAGGACCGTCATTGGGATGACTTATTCAAGGGAGAAGGGAATGCCTACCCTATGTTGTGAAGGTTTTTTACTCAAAGTTTCACCACATAGTGAGAATTTTAGTTTCTCTACCATGGTTTTTTGGTTGATTCCTCACTTATCGCCTCTTTGCTCAATTTGGTTGATGAGGATGATGCCCTAAAGTTTCGTCCCTAAAGAGTTAAGGCCAACCCTATCAGCCTACTGCAGAGATGATAACTCAAGTGTTAACTAGGAAAGAGCTTTATTGGGATGTTGATTTTCCTACTATCAAAATTAAGACTCTTGTGAATATTGTTGCCACAAATTTGTTTCTGATGATAGCTCAAGTGTTAACTAGGAAAGAGCTTTATTGGAATGTTGATTTTCCTACTGTCAAATGCACTTTAAAGTTTAAGACTCTTGTGAATATTGTTGCCACAAATTTAGTTCTACGCAAAGGGAACAAAAGCACTTTTACTGACACAATGGCAGATGTCTCACCCCGATCGACCCCAGATTCTAATGGTCCGACCCACTTTCGAGTCGAATCCACGACCCAGGCCTCAGAGCGTGATTGGAGTTGAAAGGAAATACTTAGTTGAACACTATGTAAAAACTATTAGGGTATCTACTAAACACCCTACTAATGTCTAAAACACCTAAAGTTCTCAAAACTAAAGGTTATTGTCAACTACTTATAACTAGTTGCTGTCGGAGTTTTGTGTCAGTGGTGAAGATTAGGTCTTTACTCCCTAACTATAATTCTGATTTAGGTGAGGTTAGTTTCTTTTCAAACTAGACAAATAAACCTAAAACTTTTCTGTTTTGACCTAAGGCTAGTTCTCTATGGTTTTACACAGAAACTGTGTTAAACTCGGACCAGTGCAGGAAATCAGGATTTTTCCAGCATGCAAGGTCAAGGTTAGGGTATGTGGAAGGTCATCTTCCTAAATTCGGAATAAGGTGAAACTTTATAGAGTTATACATCAGAGTCTAATTAAAACATTAGAGAAAGTGAATAGTAACTCAAACATACATAACTTAAGATGTAATTCAAACCATTAATCATATGTCATTGAAACAAATCATTCCATTTTAATCATGTCTCAATAATCATTGTATCATGTATAATTCCAATAAATCAGGTCATTGTCATCAAAGCAAGTAAACAAAGAAATAAAAAAAATCCCATAATCCCATGTCATCTAATACTACTTTTCTTCATCCTTCTCATATCTTAGGATGATACGTACTTCTAAGACTTCGGTTTCCTCACAAGACTTCTAGTTAAACTTCATGTCCTTCTTCTTGTTCTTGTAGGGGGTAAAAACGTAGGGTGAGCAAAGTTCAGTAGGTACAACCAAAACATAGGTCAATGACTAACACCTTTTCAGAAAATCCACAAGCTTTTGCCCTAAAAACCCATCCAAATAATGCCTTTTTGAAACCATCTTTCTTTCTTTGAAAACCTCACAAACACGCTCTTCTTTTCCAAACTTGTTCAACCACCTAGGTTTGTTTTTGCAAAACATACTTTTCAAAAACACTTTTGAAATCGATATTGGTGTCAGCCATAGAAAATAATTCTCAACTATAAATAGATAAATAAGATTTAGTAGAATATGTAGAAGTATATGCATTATTTTATGCTTACTTGTAACACACATCATCATATTATAATATTTATAATATTAAAAATCTTTTCACTTTCGTCAGGGCTGATGTGGAAGCCAACCATGGCTGATACGGAAACTAACCAAATCCAAATATACCTCAAATGCGGAGAAGTCATGAAGACATGGTCACTAAGACAACTGACAATTTAGATGTATTATTATCATCTTTTACCTCACATTGCAAAGTGCCATTAAGGCTCATGTCACTAAGATGGTTTGTCACACAGACTTAAATCTATCAAACATTTGCCACATAGACCTCTCGTCTTCCACTTTAACTTTGTAGTAGCTTATGCATACTCTAACGATCACACATTTTTTTCCCCAAAACCATGCTATTTTATGCAAGAAAACCTTTTGGAAAGAAACATATGATTTTAAAAAACATCTTTCGAAAACATGAATCAATGCAGAAAATAGGGTAAATTTGAAAAACAAGTTTTAGGGTGGGTGGTTCTCCCTACCTTTTTCTTAAATTTCACACGGCTTTAACTCGATTCTTCTTTTCTTCCTTAAACTTTAAATTCTCCAAGCTTTCTTCAAAAACTTGAATGGGTTTTCTTGGGTTTGAAGAAGATGAAAAGAGAGAGAGAGAGAGAGAGAGAGAGAGAGAGAGAGAGAAAATTGGCTAGGCTAAGGGGGTTTAAGGTTTTTCTTCTTCTTCTTCATCTTTTTGAACTGAAGTTAAAGATTTTGGTGTGGGTTGGGGAATTCGACCAGGCCCCCTTATATAAGGTTCGGCCTTCCCCAATCCTACCCCTAAAAGGTTTCTAAAAACCTATCCTATCCCTATCTCTAATCCATATTTATCTCTAACTCTTATTTATCTTTAATTCTTTTTAATTCTTAAACTACTAATAATATTAAATTTTTTATTTATTTTAGATGGCTAAGATTAAATCTTAAACCATCCAATGGTTCACATTAATTACTACTAATTTTAGATAAATAAGGAATTCTAAGTGTTTTAGGTTTTGGAAACTATTTTAATGGCTAAGATTTAGTAACTTTTAGATAATTTAACCTAATGGTCTAGATTCATTCCTTGTTCACTAAGGTTTAGAATTTACTTTTTATTTTAGTAGATATATTAACAATTATCTAAATTAGTAATTATCCTCTTTTTAGAAACCTACTAAAAATTAGGTGTTTTATCTAAATTAGGAATTTGAGTATTTTAGGAAACTAATTTCCTCTAAAATTGGTGGCGCACATGGTAGCCCCTTGTGCCCACGTTTTTGCCATGTGGTGTGAGACCCCGTGAATCAACCCTATGACTCAACCCAACGAGTCAATGACTTTTCTTTTTGGGGTGAAATATGTGGCATGGTGCACAAGGAACACACACATTCGAGGGGTATTATTGTAATTTTTGTGGGCTATATACTTGTGCACAAAATTAATTAATGAGATGTACTTTAAAGATTTACAAATTTTGGAGTTGAACTCTGCACCTTGAAGGTATACTCTTGTCACAGAAGAATAAAAAAAAAAGAAAAAAAGAAAGGGATTTTACACCAAAGTATTGGGTCACGGGTTGGCCAAACTTGCGGCTCAACCCGCGACCTAGGTTCAGCCTGTGGGTTTTAACCCACCGTCCTCTTCTCCAATTAGCTATGTGCTGATCAAAAAAAAAGAAGGAAAGAAAAGAAACAAAACAAAAGAAAAGAGAGAAAGAGAGAAATCGTTAGAGAGTGAGAGAGGGAGAGAGAGAGAAAGAGAGAGAGGGAGAGGACATTGGAGAGGAGAAAGAAAGGGGGGCAGCAACAGTAGCAGTGTAGGAGAAAAAAAAGGGAAGAAAAAAAAGCAGGAAGAGAGAGAGAGACTTGGAGAAGAGGAAGAAGGTGAAGGAGGGAGAAAGAAGAGAGAAATTGAGTGGGGGATTGAGAGAGGAGTTCGACCCCAATCTCCCCCTCTTATTCTTCCTGTTTAGGGTGATTTTCTAACCCTAAAAACCCCTAATTTCTGCTGATTTCTTTTTGTATTAACTTAGGGTTTTTTTTGTTCTACTTCATTCATTGTTGTAGATCTTGTTGGAGGAGCTTGATTGATGGAGGAGATGATTGTTTTGGCCTGATTTTGCGGATTGAGGTAAGATTTTAACCTCTTTTTCTATTTTGGATGAAATTTTAATGATGAAAATTGAGGTATTTGAATGGAAAACGAAAATTGATTGTAGAGAGTTATTTTGGAGCTAAGAACTAAGTTCTTGTGAGAGTTTAAAGCTTAACATAACTGATTGGGTTTGAAACCCTTGATTTGTGATGCCAATCAAAGTGGAAGAAGAGGGTTTTAGTGGATTATTGTTGGTGGAGGTAAGATCTAGTTATAAAATCAGTTTTTGGGTTGTTTTGATGAAGAAAGTTTTGAGGCTTTTTGAAGTAAAACGAAAATTAATGTTGTAGGACAGATCTTGGAGCTTTATCTATATTTTAAGAGGTGCTTTAGAAGTTGTTTCAAGTTATTAATCATCTAAGGTGAGTTTCCTTTCAAATTTGAGTTGAAATCAAGTTATTTAAGGTTGTATGTTTAGTGGTTTTCATGGAAAACGAAATCTGGTGTAGGAAAGATGTTTGGATGTTGCTACTGAAGTTTGGGAGTAGTTTTTGGAGGTGAACCCATCTATTTCAGGTAATGGATATAACCTTAACTTCTATTTTGATTTTTGGTGGAGTAAATGCTTGAAAAAGTAAAGTTTAGTGATCTAACCTTGTAAATTTTGGTTATAGGAAATGAATCTAGTGTTGTAAATTCTATTATGGTTGGAACTTCCTTTTGAAATCAGTTGTGGATGCTTTTGGTTGGTGTGTTTTCATACGTCATGTTGATTTTCTGACGTTTTAATCGAAGTTGAGTTGTCTTCTCGAATTTAACTGTGCATCATGTACTAAAATTTACATAACTTTTCCGTTTTAACTCCAAATTGTGTGCTTCCAAATCCTACTGATTCATAACATCTTAAAATATTTGCAGTAAACATTTTATGATTTTTGGACAAGTTTACAGCTAATTATAGATTTCCAAAATTCAACTACTGTTGTATAAAAACCTACTATTCCTGCTAAACATATTGTTAGTCAACATTTTTCTCATATCTCGACTTATTTTATGATTTTGACATATTCATTGAAAGTCTAGATCTAGGTGTTATCTTTCCAATGCTTTTGGTTTCAATATTTTTAGAGTTTCCTACAATCTGAAGCGATTAGTCTCCTAAAACTGTTCTGTTTTCTTGATTTCTTATCTGACGCTATTTTTTGGTAGATCTAGTTTACTGGATGTTTCCAATAAATTCTATGTTTACTTATCTAAAAATATATTTGAAAGTCCTTTCTAAAAGGTATATAGTTTCTGACTTTTGACTTATGGTTTATTTGTTGTGATTTGTTCTTGTTGTTTGGTAAGGTTTTAAGAGCCATAACCAGGCCTAGAAACTTTAGTATGGGTTTTCTAAACTCTTAGGAACCCAATACTGTGGTTTTTCTTAACCTTTATGCTTTTGGGTGTTTGAGTTTGAGACTCTGGCACTCTATTTATCTTTATTTTGAAATTTCTTTGGTTCTAAGTATTAGGACCTAATATTTGTTATCTTACTTGTTTTTTCTAGCTTCCGAGTTAGGAGGGTTGAACGGTTTGGGTGATCTGAGTCCTAAGTTTCTTTATCATTGAGGTAGGTGGACAATTCATCTTAATAGCACCCAACCATTTTAAATGCATGTTTCGAACTAATATGTATGTACTTTTGTATGCAAGGCACTTATGATATGGAGAAAGCATTGAGAAACTGATTTTAATTTGGAAAAAATGCATGCTTGATCATATATCATGTTTATAAAATATTTCTCATGGATTATGAACTATTGTGACTTCAATCTTACTATCATGATTTATGTGGATGAAATGATGGTTATGTTTGGAAAACCATGTTTTACATATATAGATGAATTGTGTTTGATGCATTGAAAACCTTTGGAAGAGACGAGAATCTGTTTTATCAAGTGTTTTCTCGATGTGAAACCCAACTTTAAAAAGGTGACCAAAAAAAGAATTTATTTCTGTGACCGCCTAAAGACGGTAGTGGCGTCTTACTATCGGGCTTGATAGGGTTCACGACGACACGGAGAACCGTGTATGCCTTAGGTGGACTGGTGCCTGTGTTACTTCCACTCGAATTCCCGCCTGAGTAATCTGTGTGTGTTGGCCGCCAGGGTTCCTCACCCTTACGGGGGTGGGTGAGCTGGTTTGCCAGGTCCGACAGACTTGGGTGCGTAGGTTGGCCTGCCAGGGATCCTCACCCTTACGAGGGTGGGTGAGTTGGTTTGCCATGGTCCCGCACCCTATGGGTGAGCGAGTTGGCTTGCCAGGGATCCTCACCCTTACGAGGGTGGGTGAGTTGGCTTGCCATGGTCTGGCACCCAGGGGTGAGTGTGTTTGGCCTGCCAGGGATCCTCACCCTTACGAGGGTGGGTGAGTTGGTTTGCCATGGTCCCGCACCCTATGGGTGAGCGAGTTGGCTTGCCAGGGATCCTCACCCTTACGAGGGTGGGTGAGTTGGCTTGCCTTGGTCCCTCATCCTTAGGACCAGTTACACTTCTTGTATGTAGATTTCAAAAGAAATGAATTTTCAAAATGGGGATTTCTACAAAAAAGGTCTTTGGTTTTCAAAAGGGTTTTTCAAAAATAGTTTTCGAACTTTAACTTAAAAGACACACAACCTATATATATATACTACTATATATTATCACTAAGGTAAGCTTGTGAAAGGTTAGGGACTCTCTACAAGGATGGTGGATCATGCTTATCTAGATGTGGTACACCATTTGAGACTTTGCTAGGTGTTTTTGTCTTCAGGGCGGTATGGGATGTCAGGGAGATAGGTACACCTAGGGAAGTCTGGGAAGTCACGATTATTTCCTGGTAAACCATGTTTGTTAGTGGTGTTAAGTAACTAGTTTAGATGAGGTTCACATGCCTGCCTGATGGGTGTTAGACGCGAGGGAAGGTTGTCGGGGAACCTTTTCTGGATTAGTTGGGGGTCCTTGTCTAGTCTGCAGTCATCAAATTGTGCGCACTTGGTATTTAATCTTGAAGTAATTCTGACCGGGGTAACCCGGTCGTGTTCCTTAGCTATGCTAGCAGAAGTACACTACTATTGTTTTTATATGTATATGCAAGTTTTCTTTGATGTTTCAATCAACTATATGTAATGCATTGCTTTATAAATATTTCTGAATTGTTTATCAGATTAATCACTGCATGTGATGGTATTAGGATGGTTGATCTACCTACTGAGTTTCTCACCCAATTATTCTCGTGGTTTTATAGTTGACGTTTGAGGATCAAGTTAGGATCCTTAGTGGCACTGTGACGTGGTTTATGGGGCGAGGGGTTCCTTATTTTGTGGTGGATATAGGTCTCCCTCTCTTCAGTCACAGTGGATGATTTTCTACCTCTATTTTGTTAACTTTGAGACTTATGTTTTATGGTTCGGTTGTGAGCCTTATGTTACTTTTGTTTATATAAATGTGACTTTTACTTTATCTTTTTCTCGCTATATATATTTTGACAGGAAACAACATACATAACTATATATTATATCACAAATATATCCATGTTAAGTGGAAGAATGAATGTCATAGTTATTTGCAGGTGACTTAGAGGATGGGATAATTTTAGACAATGTTCTCTTGACAGGTCCCTCCTGGTTCTACATTGTTTGGAATTTCAGTTGAGAAAAAAAATGGGTGGCAAATTTTGTGCATACCTTTAGCTTCTTTTGCTTCCGCTGTGTAATTATTGTATGCACTGTGTTTATCAGGTGGCAAAAGGTCCAGTTTACAGGGGAGACTCTACCGGATTTGAGTCTCATTGTAGACAGATGGTAATGTCCCTTGTTTTGGGGTACGGGGCGTTACATGTGGGGCCCACCACTTAGTCACCCCTTATCCTATGTTTCTTAATTACACCCAACCACCTCTTCTCATTTCATTTCTAGTCTCATTTCTAACTTCATTTTTATTTTATTTTCATTTCTCATTTTCTGTTTCATTTTCTAATGAAACCTTAATGTTTAAAAATGAACCTAATCTAATGGTTTATTTTATCATTTTTATTTCTAAGTTTCTCAATCTTAGGGTTTAGAGTGTCTACTAACATTTCTAGCTCTGAAATGTTCATTTCTAGGTTCATTTTATTCCTAGGTGACTCATGGCATTCTTATATTTTAGAAACTCTTAGAAATGATTAGTGTTTAAGGTTATTTTAAGTTGTATATTGACTCCTGCCTCGAATGTAGGTCGACATAACCCTAATTTTCATTCATTTTTTCGGTTTTCCAAACTAAAGGTTCATTTCTAAGGTTTTATGGTTCATTTCTATAGGATAACCCCTAGTCCCCCTCTTAAAGAGATTTTGAAAATATTTAGTTTGGTTTTGAAAAACATTTTGAAATCATTTTGAAACACTTATGCAAAACATTTTGAAAATCAATTTTGAAAGTCTAAAAACCTTACGGTTATTAGTTAGAATAACCGTATGTCAATGTGACTAAGGTTAAGGATTACACAATCACCAAATAAAAATAATATTGGTGATAAAGATGGAAACTAAAATCTCTAATCAAGAGTATTGACTTATTCGATTCTTTAACATGCGGAAACAAGAATCGAATATTTCAATCTCTTAATAAATATAAAGATATGCACAAGAGATTTTGTTTACGAGGAAACCCAAACTGGGAAAAACCCCGGGACCTAGTCCAGAAAAGAATCCACTAAAAGAAATGAAAACTTACAAACCGATTTACCACTCGATGGACACGAATTACGACTCCCTCTACGCTCCAACAGCTACGGTGTATAGTTCTTCAACAAATTCGAACTCCACGAATTTGCCTCTTAGTAGATGATGATGCGTCTCCAACTTGACCTCCGCAAGTCCCGCACCATGAACCAATACTTGACTCTTCAAGTATCACCACTTGCTTGACACTTTCAAGCTTCACCACCGGAATACCACCGGCACACAAAAACAGAGTTTTGGTTTAAAGTGGGAAGGATTTGAACCAAGTTCAACAAGCTTGAGAACTAAGAATTTCGAGTTTGAAAAACTCTCAAGAGCTTGTTGAGGTGAGGGGTGAATGGTTGATTGAATACTGGAGATTCAACCCCTATTTATAGTGAAGATGTCCAGCTCAATCCTAGACTAAATTATTAGTTCTAGGTCTAATGGTAGACACCATTATTGGGGATGAGAGAATAATCCATTGAGCCTCTCATCCCACTTAGAAATGTTTTCCCATGCTCAATTATCTCCCTGAAACAAGGCTTAGAGGGAGATGAGCAATAATGTGTTAAAAAGTTACTTTACAGCTCAGAAAATCGCACTAAAAAAAAAGAATCTGGGCGTTGGTTTCGAAATCAAGCCAGTCGGTTTCGAAACCAACATGTGGTTTCGAAACTGACCTGATTTGGTTTCGAAACCAACAAGCACCTGTGATGGTTATTGTCTTTTGGTTTCGAAATCAACAGGTTGGTTTCGAAACCAAACTTCATCTGAAGATAGATGTGGTTTTGGTTTCGAAACCAAACTGTTTGGTTTCGAAACCAAAATTCATCTGAAGACAGATGAGTTTTGGTTTCGAAACCAACAGTTTTGGTTTCGAAACCAAACTTCATCTGTCATCAGATAAAGTTTGGTTTCGAAATCAAACTGAGGTTGATTTCGAAACAGACTTTTCCCTATATAAAAATAACACCATCAATGCAGTTGGTTTCGAAACCAAGCTTCTTGGTTTCGAAACCAAAACTGTCCAGATTAAATTTTTATCTTTTAAAACACATTTTATCAAGAACAAACAGTGTGGGAAACACTCTTAGCAATCTAACCACCTATGGTACTTAGTGTTCTAAGTCACTTACCATCCTAGGATGTCTTCCGGTGGTGAGTTGAGTTCTTCGGAGCCTTTGTAGATTTCTTCTCTTTCAACCGAAGTGAACCGAGACTCACTAGACTCTAACTCAGAATTACAAGAGATCATCTTGAGTTAATTTTTGACACGAAATTCGAAAAACATAAAACATGGACCTTTCAAATTTGACCACATTTCTAAACCTTATATACACTCCATATATATAACTCATGCATTATGGATGTTTTTTGCAAAGATTATTTTTTCGATACTCGTAGGTTTCTGTCCTTAGGTTTACACCTTTCTAACACTAGGCCTTAAGCCTATGCTTAAGCTTATGTGGAAAAATTTCGAATATTACAACAGAGTTTCTCTATCACTTGGGTATGGGTAACCCCATTCGTATGGCCGAATTCATCATCTCTCAAATTATCACCATCAATAAAGATACAGCACGGTCCGGTCCAGATCATTGTCCTTTCCTAAATTGATTGAGAAGATCCTAAAAGCCAAAGGGGCAAGGATTCTGAGTGGAGAACCATGTTTAGATGCTATGCACCAAATCGTCAGCTCCATTATCAATCGCATCCAAGGATAGTTTAAGCACAAGAAAGTGTTTATTGCGCTTTCTTCTTCAAGCACCTCACCGGCTACCTCTTCTAGGGTTGCTTGGAGAGAGATTAGGCGACAGGCATGACAGGCTCAAGCACAGGCCATTAATGCCGCATTGGCTTATGTGAAGATGCTAGTACCAGTTGTAAATGCCATTGCGAAAAAGATGGGAATTGAGGATGTCCCTATATTGCCTGAAGAAGGAAGGGCCAAGACTTCTCATGACAGGCCTATTGAGGTAGAGGAGGAAGATTTAGATGATGAGTCGACTGACGAGCCTTCAGATAATGCTGCTGGTGATGATGATAGTGGAGATGTAGAAAGAGATACTGCTACTGCTGCTTTAACGCCCGCAATTTTTTTTCTAATGACAAGTTAGGTTGGACCGAAGTTGGGCCTAAGCCCACGGGTCAAAATAGGCCCAATATGAGGCCTAACTGATTAGTAATGAGTGTAAACCCATTTGGATAAGAGCTGGAGAGGAAATAGTACCTTGCCTATGTACCTTGTTGTGTGCATGCATAATCGAGTAATTACATGGTAATTATTATTTTTTAGAAAATAAATAATATATGTGAAGATGTGTACACATGGACCCCATAAGGGGTGAAGTTGAGAGAAGGGAGAGAGAGTAAGAAGAACGACCTCTCTCTCACAGCTATTTTATTGGGAAGTTTAATTTTAGTTAAGGATAAGATTTTGGAGATCTTTTCAAAAAGAAAACTAAATAAATAAATTAGTAATGAATAAAGTTTTACTAATTTAAGAAGATTTATCATTATCTTTTAATTTTCAACCAAGTAATACAAGTAGACCATTAGATTTGAAACCCTAAATGCATTAATCAATTGTGATTATTGGATTAAAACCCTTGAGAATTTAATTAGAAATTAAAGTTATTTAGATAAATTGATGTAGATGTAACATGGTTTGGGTGGTGCATGGTGGACCCATGGGTGCCATGAGACCCAAATTCAGGGTGTGCATTGTATAATCAAATTCATTACCTTAATGAGTATGCCAATCTTTAATTTTGTTATCAAACTAATAAAATCTTTAATTAGGGACTTGTTACCAATTTTGGATAGATCATTTGAATTCAAACTAACATGCTTCATATGTTAAAAATCTCACCTAATTAATCCCTTGCACACTTTCCTTATAAGTTGGTTAATTTTAACTTATTTTACGAAATTCCTTGATTTTAATCTTTATTAATATTTAAATAAATATCGGTGGGGGCCACCCATTTATTGTCAACGATTTTATCAAAAGATCATTACTATGTTTGCATGAATCTCATTATACATTAAGAATTTAAATCAATGGCATGCATACAATTTTTGTAGTATTTTGAAATTACTTTGCAAACAACTATTGAGGAAAAATTTTGAATTTTAAATGTGATAATAAAAGGTAGGACCCACACCAATTTGGCAACATATCTAGCTAAGAATGTTACCGTTTTTGCATAAAATTTTAATTGGTTGAAAAATAAATCAATTAAATGCATTTTTAGGACTTAATTATTGCATGCTATTTTGTAAGGAAATAAACTATTTATTTATTATTTAAAATTCAATGATAACTATGTAAATTTGTGAGTAAGACCCACGTCAATGTAATTAACGTTTTTAGCTAGAATAATTCCTTACAAATCTTTGATTTGCTATATGTTTAGTATCTTAAATTGATTGTATTATTTATACTAACTAGTTAAAATTAAGATTCTATTAATTGACATCATTTATTCTCTAGAGTACATGCCTCGTAGCCAACTAACCTAATGTACTAGTAGATTGCTCACTACCAAATTCTTTCCCCCATATTCCATTTTTGTCATAATTGATTACAATAATTGATACTCCTTATTTTGGTAAGTCCAAAGATGATCTAACGGTTGGAAATTGATTTTGTTGATTATCAAACAAGACAAAAACAATCATTACTGTTCATCTAATTAATCGGGTGATGAGTACCTAAATCCGGCCAAGAATGAAGCCTTCATATCTTTTCAAATTTTTTACTTAATTTACCTTGCTTTGATTGGGGAAAAGATTATCAATAGAATGGAAATAATCTCTATCTTAAACACCAAATTATTACCTTTTATATTTGAGATGGTGCATGTCTATAAAAGTGGATAGAGAGGGCTAGTCAATCTCCCTTGGCATTTCTCCCTAGACAAGCTCTCAATGCCATCTATGCTGCTGTAACAGCTGACGAATTTCATCGTATATCTAATTGTGAAGTAGCAAAGGAGGCATGGGACATCTTAATGGTAACCCATGAAGGTACTAAGACTGTTAGAATAGCAAAACTTCAAATGTTAACAACCCAATTTGAAACCATTAGAATGGATGACAATGAAACCTTTGATGAATTTTATGCCAAGTTAAATGACATTGTCAACAACTCTTTTGCTTTGGGTGAAGTTATTCCTAACTCCAAGATAGTTCGTAAGGTTTTGAGATCTCTTCCCGAGAGATTTCAAGCCAAAGTTACGGCTATCGAGGAGAGTAAAGATATTGATGCTATTCTTCCTGAAGAACTTGCAGGAAATTTAAGGACATTTGAGGTTGGATTCAAATCTTCAAGGAAATCAAAGAACATTGCTTTTACAGCCTCAAGAAATTCCAAGGAAGATGATTTCTCAAGTGATGACGAAATGGCTCTCCTTACTAGACAATTCAAGAACTTCTTGAAGAATAAAAAGGAGAAGTTCCAAAAACCAAGATTTGGTTCGTCTTCCAAAATAAGGCCACATGACAAAGTCAAGAACTTTGATAAAAAGTTTGAGAAGAAGAACTCTGGAGAAGTTCAATGCTTCAAATGTCATGGCTTTGGACACATGGCTAATGAATGTCCAAACAAAGCTCCAGCCAAAGCTAAGAAAGCAATGAAGGTCACTCTTGACGACTCCGACTCATCCTCCAATACTAGTGATACTAGTGATGAAGAAATGGAGGAAATGAAGGCTATGACTGCTACTCTCTCTCAGATATTCAAAAATGCTGACACCTCTAGTGATCATGAGGAGAGTGATGAGGAAATAGACCCGGAGGAATTGTGTGCAAATCTCCTCAAAAAGAGCTTGGACCTGTCCAAGGAAAACAAAGTATTGGATGGGAAGTTGTCATTCATACAAACTGAACGGGATGAAGCCATGATCAAGTTGCAAGAAAGCTCCAACAAAACAATGCAACTTGAAGAGGAGATTTCAAGGCTACTCATCAAGATTAACTCTCTTGAGTTGGATCATGAAAAAGCCTTAGATGAAATCAAGTCTCTTAATTCCACTCTTGATGTAACCAAGAGAGACTTGGTCTTATCAAATAACTTGTTAGATAAATTTAATCATGGTTCTAATTTTATATCTAACTTGTTGAATGCAGCCAAAACTGCTAATGATAAGAAAGGATTGGGTTATGATGCTGCAACGTGTTCCAACTCACCACAAGGAACAAAGTTCGTGAAAGCCAAAGAGCAACATGCCCAAAAGATCCTTCCAAAGAGCACATCCACACAAGCTAGCAAAAATATTGGTAAGGCAAAAGGTACTTATTTTGCTGAAATGTGTTCTTATTGTGGTATCTTAGGTCACTTGCAAAACACTTGCAAATTTTATATGGAAGATGTTTTCAATGAACAAAGAAGAGCAAATCTTCTTTATCAATACAAAGAATTGCAAGCAAAAGCAAGGAACCTATCCGGTGAGATCTCTAAACTCACAAGAAGTACACAAGGTAATGCACCTAAAGGTAAAACTTCTCACAAATCAAAGAAGGAACCAACTAAATCTTTGGATGTTGGCCTTATGACTTCAAAACCCACTCAAGACAATACAAAAGAAAAATCTGTTTGGGTTAAAAAGGGTGAATTGAAGGCTAATGTTGCTTTAATTGCATATAAAGCATGTAACTCACTTGATTGGTTTCTTGATAGTGGGTGTAGCCGACACATGACTGGAGACAAATCTTGTTTTAGTCATTTCAAAAGTCAAGATGGAGGTTTTGTAACCTTTGGTGATGGAAGCACTGCCCAGGTCAAAGGCAAAGGTACGATTGTGTTACCCGGTACTCCTGAAATCAAGGATGTACTCTATGTGGAAGGTATGAAAGCTAACCTTCTCAGTATTAGTCAAATTTGTGATTCTAATCATTCAGTGAAATTTACTTCCAATCATTGTGAAATCCTGAATGATAAGGGAAAATGTGTAATGATGGGTAGGAGGTCAAGTAGCAACTGTTATATGATTGATGCATCTCCTAACCTAACTTGCAATTTGTCTAAACTTGATGTTACTCACCTTTGGCATCAAAGACTAGGTCATGTCAATTTCAAAGATCTAGCAAAAATTGCTAACAAAGAACTAGTCCGTGGTCTGCCTAAAGTAAGTAAATTGTTTGATGGAATTTGTGGACCATGCCAAAAGGGCAAACAAACAAGAAGTCCACATAAATCATCAAAAGATATTGCTACCACCAAACCTTTGCAATTAGTTCACATGGATCTCATGGGTCCTATGAGAACCGAAACTATTGGTGGAAAACGATATATACTTGTAATGGTAGATGATTTTTCAAGATATACTTGGATTGCTTTTCTTAGAGAAAAATCTGACACCTTTGATGAGTTTTTCATTATATGCCAGAGAATTCAAAATGAGCAAGAATGTAAAATCAAACGGATTAGGAGTGATCGAGGCACCGAATTCAAAGACTCAAAAGTTGAAGACTTTTGTGATCAAAATGGCATAAAGCATGAATTTTCAGCACCCATTACTCCCCAACAAAATGGGGTAGCTGAGAGGAAGAATCGTGTGATTCAAGAAATGGCTAGAGTCCTCCTTCATAGCAAAAATCTAGCACAAAGGTTTTGGGGTGAAGCTGTTTTCACAGCATGCTATTTAATTAATCGAGTTTATCTAAGGCCCAAAACTCTCAATACCCCTTATGAACTTTGGTTTGGTAAGAAACCAAATTTAAGTTATCTTCGTATTTTTGGTAGTCCATGCTACATTCTTAGGGATAGAGAGAATGCTGGAAAATTTGACTCCAAAAGTGATGAAGGAATCTTCATTGGGTATGCTTTGGATAGTCGAGCCTTTCGTGTCTACAACAAAAGGACCGAAACTATCATGGAATCTATTAATGTTGTTATTGATGATTCTGACATCTCTTCCTCTGTTGATACAGGAGAAGTTGATATTCTTGCTGAAGATAAGGTAACAAAAACTGGACATAATGAATCCTCTTCACAAGATACAAAGGTTGAACAAGCCTCTCCACATACCATAACCGTCAACAACCAAGATGTTCAACCTAGTAGTACATCTCATGATCATCCAACCACTTGGGCTCAAAGATGGCACAATCCCGATGAAATTATTGGAGGGATTGAAACTGGTGTTCGTACAAGAAGACAAGTTCTTAACATAGTAAATCATGTATGTTATGTTTCTATGTATGAACCTACTAATGTGGTTGATGCTTTGCAGGATGAAAATTGGATACAAGCAATGCAAGACGAGCTTGGTCAATTTACAAGACAAGAAGTGTGGACTCTTGTACCACGTCCCAAGAATACAAATGTCATTGGTACCAAATGGATTTTCAAGAACAAATCTGATGAATTTGGTACTATTGTAAGGAACAAAGCCAGACTTGTGGCTCAAGGGTATTCTCAAATTGAAGGGGTGGACTTTGATGAGACCTTTGCTCCAGTCGCAAGACTCGAGTCTATTAGGTTACTTTTAGCTGTTGCATGTCATCTAAAGTTCAAACTTTTTCAAATGGATGTCAAAACAGCCTTTCTAAATGGCATCCTTCAAGAAGAAGTTTATGTGGAGCAACCTAAAGGATTTGAAGATCCCATCAATCCTAATCATGTCTACCGCTTGAAGAAAGCACTGTATGGTTTGAAACAAGCCCCAAGAGCCTGGTATGATAGATTAACCACTTTTCTTCTCAGAAAAGGGTTCTCAAGAGGAGGAGCTGATAAGACTATGTTCATCAAATGGGCTGGAAATGATGTACTTGTTGCTCAAATCTATGTAGATGACATAGTATTTGGTTCTACATCAACCAAACAAACTGAATCCTTCTCAAATCTTATGAGCAAGGAGTTTGAAATGAGTATGGTTGGAGAACTAACCTTCTTTCTTGGATTGCAGGTTAAGCAACAAAAGGATGGGATATTTATATCTCAATCTAAATATGCCATGGATCTTGTCAAAAAATTTGGCATGGAATCTGCAAAAGAAGCTCGCACACCGATGGGAACCACTATTAAGTTAACAAAGGACTTATCTGGACAAGAAGTTGACCAGAAACAATATCGAAGCATGATAGGGAGTCTTCTTTACCTTGCAGCTAGTCGTCCTGATATTTCTTTTAGTGTTGGTGCTTGTGCCCGCTATCAAGCAAATCCTAAAGAGTCCCACTTAACAGCAGTTAAACGAATCATTCGTTATGTTAAGGGAACTCTTGAATTTGGCTTGTGGTACACTAATGACACAAAACTCTGAAATAGTTGGCTATTCTGATGCAGATTGGGCTGGCAATGTTGATGATAGAAAAAGTACTTCAGGAGGATGCAACTTTGTTGGGCATAATTT